>NDXB01011332.1:0-57310 GCA_002631895.1 Agapornis roseicollis | reverse complement strand
CAACCCATTCCAGTGCCTCAGCACCCTCACAGCAAAGAATTTCTTCCTTAGATCCAATCTAAACCTCCCCTGGTTCAGTTTGAACCCGTTCCCCGTTTCCTGTCACTACAGTCCCTAATGAAGAGTCCCTCTCCAGCATCCCTATAGGCCCCCTTCAGACACTGGAAGCTGCTCTGCGGTCTCTACGCAGCCTTCTCTTCCCCAGCCTGAACAGCCCCAACTTTCCCAGCCTGTCTTCATATGGGAGATGCTCCAGTCCCTGCTCATCCTCGTGGCCTCCTCTGGACTTGTTCCAACAGCTCCATGTCCTTTTGATGTTGAGGACACCAGAACTGCACCCAATGCTCCAGGTGAGGTCTCACGAGAGCGGAGCAGAGGGGCAGGATCAGCTCCTTGGACCTGTCAGGGACATGCCCCTGTGTCCAACCTGGCCTTGAACACTGCCAGTACCTGGCTTACAGAGCAAAGGTCCATCCACACTCCAGGAGTCTGACAGAGTTTTCTGTGCTTTAGTCCTGGGTTTGAGCCCATGTTCCTCAAAGACACAAGATGCCCTTTATCACACTTCCTCCTTTTTTTTGTTCCACTACCACAGTTATAAATTCACATCAGGAGGGTAAAATTAAGAACTTGTCAGAAGGGAGGAAAAGATGCAACATAATTTGCATTATTTATGGTCTGATAGGTTCCATAAGTCATTAATAATAGAAATACTGGGCATGTTCCCACAGAAGACCTCTTCTCATACTTAAGCTTTCCTGTAATGAAGGCTAATTACCCTGGGTATCATTAGCATCTGACTGGAATTAGTGGTGTTAAAATGTGATATTATTAAAGGGATGCAGTAAATTCAGGGCATGAATGAGCCACTTGAAGTGCTAAGTAATGTGGTAAGATAGAAAAATGTCAGTTCCAAATACCACGACACTGAAATGAAGTCAAAATACTGATATAAGGATAATGACTATATATATTTTGATCAATCTCAAGTCCATGCATGGTGTCATTGAAGGGAACCATGAGCAATTCCAGAACCTCACATGATTATTGTCAGTGTTTTAAGACCTTATTTATAAGTCTTAGCTTGGGACAAATGATATCCCAGTAGTGTGGCTTCATTCGCACTATTTACCTTCAGATGTCACCACATTAGCATGACTTGAGAGCCAGCCCTGCATTTTTCTATCTAGGTAAGTTGTATCTGCATCATTTGTGCTCAGTGTTTGTATCTTTTCTTCCGTATTAGTGGACTTTTGTCAAGGGCCTGTAGGGCCAGGCCAAGGGGAATGGCTTGAACCTGCCAGAACAGGGCAGACTGAGCTGAGCTCTGAGGCAGAAGCTGTTCCCTGTTTGCAGGTGCTGAGGCGCTGGCCCAGGGTGATGGCCCAGAGAAGCTGTGGCTGCCCCATCCCTGGCAGTGCTCAAGGCCAGGTTGGACANCCTGTGAGGGTGCTGAGGCGCTGGCCCAGGGTGATGGCCCAGAGAAGCTGTGGCTGCCCCATCCCTGGCAGTGCTCAAGGCCAGGTTGGACACAGGGGCTTGGAGCAAGCTGCTCCAGTGGAAGGGGTCCCTGCCCATGGAAGGGGTCCCTGCCCGTGGGAGCAGGGGTTGGAGCTAGGTGAGCTTTGAGGTCCCTTCCAACACCAGATGTTGGCTGATTCAATGAAAGAGCTCTGGGTTTTGCTTCTGAAGGCGTGCACTCTGATGATCACCTGTCTGCTCTTCCCCTTTCTCCCTCTGTGGGAGATGAAGCAGTGGTAGCTCTCAGAGCTCACTTTCTCCCTCACCAAGCAATTCAGCACTAATTACAGCTGACCTCTCCTCAGGTGGTGGTGAGGTGAGAGGTTGGTTTGGCAGCCAGCAGAGGGGTGTGTGACAGGGCTGTGGGTTCCTGTGGGCACAGTGGTTTTCCACGGTCACTTGTGCCTGTTATCCGCTTCCTTTCCAGCCAAGCACGTAGTGTACTGGGAGCACTCCAGGGGCTTGTTTTGGTTTCTAACTCCCCTTCAGCAGTGCAGTCTTGAGCACCCCCAGGGCTTGGTTAGGAGCCTTCACAATAGAAAATCAAGAGTGTTTTTCCTGCTGATTTATGTCTGCATAAGGATGTGGGATCATGCTCTGTTCTGTTCTGTTCTGCATAGTTCAAGCACAATGGATTAGAATGACAAAACAAGTATAATGCTGGTCTGGAATAGCATTGTAACTTGTGTTGTTATGTTTAATGTTAGCTTAGATAGTGGTATATTTAAAGAAAAATAATCCCATGGACTTTAATAGTTAGAATCTGTGGGCATGCACATGAAGTTTGGGAACCTTCTGTGATATGCAGGAGTCTTTTGCTCCCTCCCACATGGTCCATCTGTTCATGTTGGATGCGAGCAGTGTGTAAGAAGTAGTATATACATACTTCATGCAGAGAAGATAACAGAATGTGCCTTGCAAGAATGCTTTCTCTCTAAAATGTGAGAGGAAGATGAAATCCAGGGTGTTGCTTCTCTAGGATTCAGGGAACCTCCTGAGTCTATGGAACCAAACCTTTGTGCAACTCAGCGTCTCCCAACACTGCAGTGGAGGTGAGGAGCTGTGACAGATGTAGCTGTTGCATAGGTACAGATGTAGGTGCAGACCTGCCCCAAAAGGTGGAGGAGCTCTATGCCAGTCACCTATTGCAGAGCTTGGCTCTGCTGTGGGTGCCTGAAGGACTTAGACACAAACCTCCATAACCACTAAGTAGAAGTCACACTTTGTATGCAGTGTAGGTACCCCCTAGAATTGATCATTGTCATGTAAATATGAAAGATCACTGAGTAAGTTCAGTTGTGTGTGAAGAGTAATGCCTCTAACAGTGTAATAAAGGTAGATTTGTCTAAGCTGGGATGAAATGCAGGGGGTGCTGGAGCTTTCATCACCACTGTGGTTGTTGCCATTACACCACATTACATACTTCAATTGATTATGTTAAGAGCTATTTCCTGTTTTGACTCACAGATTGCATTTGGGCACTTGTAGTATGTTAATGATTATTGTATCTGTTTGCTTTGCATTTTCACTTCCTCTGATACATGGAACATATTTTTAACTCCTATTCATCATGCAGAGTACTCTTGTCTTTAATTCAGTCATACACAGTTCATGTAATACCTATTTATACCCAAATCTACATTGGCAGCCTATAAATGCTCCAGAAAAACAAAGTGAGAGAAAAAGTGAGGGCTGTGTGCAGCCCAAACTCAGTCCTGCACGCACATGCACTGTGGGAGTCTATTTTTACCCTCAGTGCAGAGATCCCAGTGCAAAGCTGGGATTTTCCCCTTTGGTGTCCTACTGTGCTTCAGAATGCCCTGTTGTTCACACAGTGTTTGACAGGCCACATCTAACCCCTGCTGATGTCTGCGGTAGGCTGCAGAGCATACTGGGCCAGCCCCAGATGAGGTGGCAGAGGGTGGAAAGACAACAAGGGACTTTCAGGGAATCAGGCTGCAGATGCTATTGTGAGCCCGTGATTTGTGCAGGGTGTCGAGGACAAGTGGCTCTTAAGCTCAGTATAAGTCACAAAATCCCAGCCTGGTTTGGGTTGAAGGGACCTCAAAGCTCCCCCAGCTCCAACCCCTGCCACGGGCAGGGACCCCTTCACTGGAGCAGCTTGCTCCAAGCCCCTGTGTCCAACCTGGCCTTGAGCACTGCCAGGGATGGGGCAGCCACAGCTTCTCTGGGCCATCACCCTGGGCCAGCGCCTCAGCACCTGCAAACAGGGAACAGCTTCTGCCTCAGAGCTCAGCTCAGTCTGCCCTGTTCGGGCAGGTTCAAGCCATTGCCCTTGGCCTGGCCCTACAGGCCCTTGTCCCAAGCCCCTCTCCAGTTTCAAGCACTGAGCACTTAACAAAACCGATGGCAAGTTGGACCAGGTTCTGCAGGGTGGAACTGGTCAGGAGCTGGGTGAGGTTTCCCGAGGTACGAGGTTCGTGAATTACCAGTGCAGAGGAGGCCCCTGCTCTGCTCTCAGCCGTCCGCAGCCTGCTCCTGCCTTCCAGAACACGGGTGGCTTCAAAGCTTGTGAGGAATCTTTGAGCATAAGCTACGTGTTGAAGGAGCCAAAGACCAAGTAGTCCCGCTGCCGCTGGATCGATTGACTGGCACTGTCTGAGCACTGAGGGATGGCAGCCCTCTCCCTTCAGTCCTGCAGGAACGCTGCCGTCGGAGCTGACCCTGGGCGAGCTCTTGCAGCGCGGCCCGGGTTCGTCCCGGGAGCGGCCAAAGGAGGAGAAGCGGCGGCAGGAATCCCGGGGAGCTGCCTGCTGAGGGCCGGGGCCGGGGCCGGGGCCGGCAGGAGGCAGGGCTCTGCCCGCGGCCCGCAGGTGGCTGACCCGCCGCGCTGAGGAGCACTTGAGGTCCTGCCGGTGCTGCAGGCTCTGGCTTCCCCTGGAAGCAGAGCGGCACTTCAAGGGCATCAGTACACACTGGCAGGTGTGGGTGCGATGGGTACATGCGAGCTCTGACACAAGCGTGGGCCGTACAGACCCGACTTTCCCGTGTCCTGTTATTTCAGTATTAAACCCCACTATCAAACTTTTCTATTTTCTCATTGACTTCCCTTTTTGATTTTGATAATTGTCCCCTTGAATGGCCAGGTTCATCCCACTGAAATACATACTTTCATAATACAGAATAACAAAGACCTGTAGGATCCTGCAGGTACTTTGAGTCTTCATTTCTAGTATATACAGTGTGATAGATAACATGTAGAAATACAAGACAATACATTCAGTTCCTTTACATTTGCATACAAAGCATTTAACAGATGCTTGCTTTGTCACATTTTGCAATAGTGCAAACCCTATTTGGGACGTAACTTTTGTGTGAAGGAGAGAATAAGCACACGGGAAATGTCTGTACCTGTATTTTGTCAGTATTTCCCGTGAGAGCAAGGATTTGTGTCCCCCAGGATCCATGAACGGTTTCGCCGGTAGTCACCTCTCACCGGTTTTCACTAAGCTGGCGCTGATTTCATTGAGGTATCAGTGACTTGAGGAGGTTTCTCACCTCAGACAGGAACACAGAAGGGGGTTGGCATTCACTGGGAGTTTGCTCTCTTGCTTCCTCTCTTTCCCTCCTCTTTCTTTTGTGTTCCCTGCCTCCACCCCTCTGATGTCACCCAGGAACACAAAGCACTGTAAGTCGGTAGCAGAAGCCAGGTGCTGAATTAGCGGGGCAGAGGCAGGGGAGGTCTCCAGGGAGCTTCTCCCTCCTGCCTGTGTGCTCTGTGCTCACTGCTGGGGCTGTGACGAGGGCGGGGGGCACAGACTGTCCCACTGGGTGCCCCTACCTCAAGTGCTCCCGGTTTCGGGGTTCTGGGGATTTGAAGTATCGAGAGGGTGGAAAACCTTGCAGCACGTGTGGTTTGTGCCTGGTATTTCCGCTCACCGTGCAGCCTCAGGCTTGCAGTATGAAGTTATTAGTTTGCTAAGTTACTTAAACATGGCTTTTACTTCAAACACTGTAATGGTTATATGGAAATAGAACAGTGCTGCTCGTAAGCAGGATCACCAGCAGATAAACCCGGCATTGTGGCTGTGTGTATCCCCATCGTTAATTGTGCCTGCTTTCCTGTGCAGCATTCGAAGAGCAACACCAAAGTGCTTGTTTTAAACGGAGCATGAACCACCCAGAGCGATGCATTTACTGAGCCTCTGCCCTCTGACAGGACACCGCAGGTGAAGCGAGCAGACAAGTGCAGGTCCGCAGCAGAGGAGCTGAAGCAGGAGCGAGCTTTGTTTAACCAAAGGAAAAGGCCAGTATCACAGCATCACTGCCTTAAAAGTTGTGACTTTGCTGCTTAATAATCCCCTCCTCGACTGCCCTTAAGGAAAGAAGTAATTCCAAGTATCTTTAAGTGGAAATACAGAGTGCCTTTCCTTGCAGAGTGCAGTGCTCCAAGGGAGCAGGGAAGGTGACTGACCAGGCTTCTTACCTGTTCAGCCATGGAACTCCATGAATTCCTATTCTGTCTGAGAGAAAATAAATCTATTTCAGTTCATTCACACGTTATGTTCCACGGAAGCTTAAATTTAACTTCAGCTTTGCTGACAGAAGGCTGCAGCTAGAGGGCAAACTCTGCCTATGACATAGAGATGTGAGACATCCAGGGTATAAAAAGTGTGTGGATTGAACACATTTTGCTATCAGCACTTGTTCGTCCCTGCGTGCTTTCCCACTGTGTGCCTACACTTGGACTGCTCGTCAGACATCAGTCCGCTTACTCCAGAGCAGACCCAGGAGATGAGGCAATGACAGTCCTGATTTGTCGCATCTCAACACCGGTTTTTCTTTTCTAGCCGGGGCTCTGGAATTCTGTTACAGAACGCGTGCCCCTCAGTGGCATTCCGGAAGCACCCCCTAGTTGTGTTGTACAAGGGTGATGCCCTTGATCTGGGGGCACAGGAGCTGGACCTCTGTGTTACAGTGATGTGGGTTACAGCTGGTGAGCTGTGGTGCTTCCTGGGCATCCTGGCACCAGGAGAGGAGCAGAGCCAGGGAATTCTTGTTCCCTCTTCCCTTCCAGCCAGGCAGGGAATGTTGCTGGTCCTAAGAAACGTGCACCCAGGTGCTGGTGACAGGGCAGTGAGCAGTCATTTGGGCCAGGGCTAGAGAAAATGAGCTGACTGCCAGTTTCTCATCCAGTGNTAAGAAACGTGCACCCAGGTGCTGGTGACAGGGCAGTGAGCAGTCATTTGGGCCAGGGCTAGAGAAAATGAGCTGACTTCTGCCAGTTCCTCATCCAGTACGTGCACAGCATAGAGTGACCACTGGGAGCAGGGCTGAGCTTGATCTGCCACAACCTGCCCTTCCTCTGAAGGGTGCCGCTTTTATTCTGGCCCTCATCCCCCCCCAGGTGAGATGCGGACACGAAGGAGGTGTTTGTTCAGCCTGTAGTTGGCATCCAATGTGAGCATTCCTTAGCTTTATGGGCAGTTCCAGGCAGAACATAGAGGTCAAGGGGCAAATACTGAGGAGACTTAAGGACAGTGTCCATAACAATGGAAATGAAGGGGTTTGACCTGTTTATGTACCAGACAGTGGCAGTGCAAGGAGGAGCAGCCTGAAACTTGGTACTGAAATGCAGGAGAATCACTGCAGACATGTAGAATGACAGTAGATATTAATGAATAGATATAATGAGTAGGTATTAATGAGACCCTAACTGATGCACCCTAAAAATATGATGGGTCAGATTATATGGTCCAGTAGAACTACTCGTGGTACAACTGTCTACTACTTCTTTATGTTCACTCAGCTCTACTCGTTATCAAAGCTTACCAAGTTTAATCTATAGCCCAGAGATGAGCTGAGTGCTTGCTGCCAATCATTTCATTGCTCTGCATGGCTCTGATTCAGATCTGGGTCCTGCTCTTTCCTGCTATTTTCCTCCACTGAACTCGGAAGTGAGGATGGGTCTTCACAGTTCTCATCTCCCTGGATAAGTTAATGCTTCCTGACGAGGCCTCTGGTGTTTTGTTTCTCTTTGTTAGGAATCAGTATATCTAATAGCTATCATAACAAGAGTAATAACATCGATCTCTTAAAGTTATGGCTTCAAAAGTCTGACACAAATTCACCTTTTCAGCAGTAAAGAAATGCTTTGGGAATGGTGCAGGCAGGCAAAGCTGAGGAAAGAAAGAAGAGAAGCGTTTGGATTCTTACCTACAACGGCAGATATGGTGTGTAATAGAGACCAGCAAGGCAGGACATGGGAACTCCCAATCCACCAATGCTAGCCTTTGATTTATTTTCCATATAGTCCATGCATTCAAATTTTAAACTGAAAAAGAGAAATCCAGGGCTCGAGGCAGCATCCCCTCAGCGATGGCTTTGCGGACCCGATCTCAGGCTCCCGCGTGGACTGTGGCTCCTGCAGGAGCCCCGTGTGCGCTGTGGGAGTCACCAGAGCCTTCACGATGCTCTTGGAAATCTGCGGTGGCTCCAGTAAGCAGCCCTCGGAGGCGCTGGAACAGAAGCGCGTGTGTGGCAATGGGAGTCTGACATCTCTGAACGCCTCTGCTGTGCCGTGCAGCCGCTGCCAAACTGACTTGGAAGTCGGCTGGATCTGGTGGTTCCTCCAGGGAGTTGTAAACATATGGGTATGGAAGGGCATATGGGAGGAGGGGACCTCGCCTTCGGTTCCCGAGCCTGTGTGAAAGGCCTGAGAAGTTTTCTCTCCAAAGTAACAAAATATTAAACCTAAAATCCAAAACCTCCTGTCCTGTTGGCTTTGCCATTAGACTCATTCCTCATAATGCAGCACTGCAAGAGATGAGGTGCTAAAAATGGATACACGATTCTTCCAGTGCTGTGGTGTGAAAACGAACTGTAGCAAAGACACTGAGTAAGGCAGCTCGAGATGATCGCTGAGGGAGCTTGGGATGCTCGGGGAGTGTTTCTCTTGCTGTGAGGAATTCTTGCGTCTCAGTTTCATGGCTGCTGAACATGCTCCTTCTAACCATGGAAGCGTAGGAAGATTCCCAATCTTCTGTGAGATTCCAGCAGGCTTAAATGAATTCCATCACTCAGTGGTAACAAAGGGTTCGTACAGCTTTAGGGTTACAGTTCATTGATTCTTCCCTGTGAGGGTGCTGAGGCGCTGGCCCAGGGTGATGGCCCAGAGGAGCTGTGGCTGCCCCATCCCTGGCAGTGCTCAAGGCCAGGTTGGACACAGGGGCTTGGAGCAAGCTGCTCCAGTGGAAGGGGTCCCTGCCTGTGGCAGGGGTTGGAGCTGGAGGAGCTTTGAGGTCCCTTCAANCAGGGTGATGGCCCAGAGAAGCTGTGGCTGCCCCATCCCTGGCAGTGCTCAAGGCCAGGTTGGACACAGGGGCTTGGAGCAAGCTGCTCCAGTGAAGGGGTCCCTGCCTGTGGCAGGGCTTGGAGCTGGAGGAGCTTTGAGGTCCCTTCCAACCCAAACCAGGCTGGGATTCTGTGATCTTCAATGGAGTTGTTANCAAGGCCAGGTTGGACACAGGGGCTTGGAGCAAGCTGCTCCAGTGGAAGGGGTCCCTGCCTGTGGCAGGGGTTGGAGCTGGAGGAGCTTTGAGGTCCCTTCAACCCAAACCAGGCTGGGGTTCTGTGATCTTCAATGGAGTTGTTACCCAGGTTTAAGTTACCACCCATTTTAACCTGATTTTTCTAGCCTATGATTGTTCGCTGCTGCCCTTTCTTGCCCTGGAAGTTAGATGCATCAATGTCATGCTTTGACCTGTGATAACGTCTCGGCCAGGCTTGCCACAGAAGCAAAGCCAAAGCAAAGGTTCTCTGTGGTGCAGGAAGAGGTTTGCAGGGTTTTATGCGTGGAGGCTGTGGGAGCAAGTTGTGAGAGAAATGGCTCTTTCTGCTCTCATCAGCTGGGGTCACATCAGAATACGGGGTCAGACTGGATTGCTTTTCACTGGAAACTGGCTCCCTGAGCTCCTGCTGAAGCCCTGAGAACCTTCCCAATGGATAACAGCTCCTGGGGCGCTCTCTTCTCCTGCAGAAGCTTTGCACTCTGCTTTCTTTGTGCAGGAAGGGCTTTGTTTTGCCAACCTGACTGGGTACTTTTAGGACCACAGAAATCCAGTTAGCATAGAACAGAACTGGATTTTGAATGACAAGATTGGGAACAAGTATGCTTTTACCTGATGCATTTATGTATTTTGCTTCCATGTTGCCACATAAATAACTTGGGGTTGGGTTTGTTCAGCCTGGAGAAGAGAAGGCTCCGGGGAGACCTTATTGCAGCCTTTCAGTACTTAAAGGGGCCTGTAAGAAAGATGGAGAGAGACTTTAGCAGGGCCTGCTGCCATAGGACGAGGGTGATGGTTTTAAACTAAAAGAGGGAGATTCAAGCTGGGTGTGAGGAAGAAACTCCATACAATGAGGGTGGTAAAACACTGGCACAGGTTGTCCATAGAGCTAGTGGATGCACCTTCCCTGGAGACAGTGAAGGCTGGATGTGGTTCTCAACAACCTGATCTAGTGGAAGATGTCTAGCTCATTGCAAGGGGTTGGACTTGGTGAGCTTTGAAGGTCTCTTCCAACCCAAACTGTTCTGTGACTCTATGAAATGTGAGAAGTGCTCACCCACTGAGAGCACTTGAGTTTTTCCTGTAAATGTCTTTTCTTTAAAAACAAACCAAACCAAAAGAGCGTATTATGTATGCACAGTGGTGTGGTGCACAGACCCAGAGCTAACAACCCCTGTGTGTGGATGGGATGCTGTGGACTGAAGAGGTGATGACGGCAGATCCCTGTGTGCACACAGGCTGAGCACCGGATGGCTCCATGGGACCACGCACCGGCCCTGCACGGCTGCGGCTGCTGCTGCCTGTGCTGGAGCACTCAACCAACAGCTTTGCAACACACTCCCACACCTTCAGGCACTGTCTTCACTCTTTGCTCTCATACGCAGTGTATTTCTCTGTCTCCAGTCATCTTGTTAGGAGCAGTTTTCATATTCCTTGAGCACTACAGAGCATATTCCTTTGTTCAAGCCTAATTACTCTGGATTTCACATTGTTCATGTCGGAATGGTGTTTCCTGTTCTTCAGTAAAATGAGATCAGGCTCTCAAGGCAAACACATATCTACCCAGTGACAGGACAGAAGCTGGACGATAGACTGTGCTGCATTCACAGTTACTGCTAATGCAGTATTCTATGTTGAACATGTAGCTATACATTCTGGCATGTTCCTGCCCCCCTACAGAAGGGTGGGTGCTGCTCTGGGCTGTGTGGGTTGTTCTTAAGGCATTAAGAGGCATTTTTAAGTTGTGAATGGATGCTTCAAAAAATCCCTTTCCTTTTGGTAATCAGCACAGCATTCCCTGTCCTTGGTGACACTGGAACTCTCTATGCCTGTGTGTTGTTCTAAGCATGTTTGCAAGGGTTTGCAGCAAGTCAAGGCTGCCTCAGGGCTACAGCTTGTCCTGTCCTCCAGATGCTGCAACACTGGGACGTTTCCATAATAAATAATATCAAAGTGTGGAGGATTTCTGTTCCTATTTTGCTGTTTAGAGCAATAGAGAAAATAACACACTGTGCTGTTCATCGGAGTTTATTGGCCTTTTCTTGCAAGCCTGTGCTTGAAACCTTCATAAGCCTTGAACCATCCATGTGTGGGTCTCTGTCCTTTGTGTGCAGTGAGAATTCAGCTGACAGCAAAGATACTTTATGAATTCTGTACAAATCCAGTGTACTTGAGCCTGTTCGGCCCCCAGGTAACAACAGGATCCTTCTGTAAGAGCTCAGTGAAACCACAGAACCCCAGACTGGTTTGTATTGGAAGGGACCTTAAAGCTCCTCCAGCTCCAACCCCTGCTCCCACGGGCAGGGACCCCTTCCACTGGAGCAGCTTGCTCCAAGCCCCTGGGTCCAACCTGGCCTTGAGCACTGCCAGGGATGGGGCAGCCACAGCTTCTCTGGGCCATCACCCTGGGCCAGTGCCTCAGCACCTGCAAACAGGGAACAGCTTCTGCCTCAGAGCTCAGCTCAGGCTGCCCTGTTGGGGCAGGTTCAAGCCATTGCCCTTGGCCTGGCCCTACAGGCCCTTGTCCCAAGCCCCTCTCCAGGTTTCCTGCAGCTCCTTTAGGCACGGGAGCTGCTCCAAGGTCCCATTATCTGATGAGTTGGTTATCACAGTGAAGTGGACACAATCTGCCAAACGTCCCCTTTCAGACACCCGTCAATGAGAGGTGATCCCTGAGAACTCCTGCACAGCGGTGCTGCCTCTGCACAGACTGGAGTGACACGGGGCCAACTCGCTGCACTGTGCAGGTGATTGGCAAAGGCAAGGTTAAAGGAAGCATTTTCTCTACCTTCTTTTCTCTCTCTAAGTTACATTTAAGGGGATTTGGCTTTTGTTTCACATGGGTTTGGCCTTCACGGCTCTGGAGTCCAAACTGGGAACGGTCCGCAGGGGCTGCACAGCTCCCGCTGCCCCATCGCTGGCAGTGCTCAAGGCCAGGTTGGACACAGGGGCTTGGAGCAAGCTGCTCCGGGGGAAGGGGTCCCTGCCCGTGGCAGGGGCTGGAGCTGGAGGCGCTCTGGGGTCCGGACGGGCCCATGGCTGCTCCCGGGCCCGGTGCGCGGACACGGCCCGGGGCGGTGCTCCCCTCACCGGGACACGCGCCCCCCCCACAGCCCTCCGGGTCACGTGGTCTGTTTGCTCCGCCCCCTCTGACCCCGCCCCTCCCGACGGGCCGGTGCGTGCTTGCTCCGCGGCCGCCAGGGGGCGCACTAATGCCACGGTTTAGCCCCGCCCCTCCCGCACACGTGCTCGCGGCCCCGCCCGGCGGCGCGGGGGGTACCGGCCTGCCCGCGGCGCGCGGGGGCGGCGCCCTGACGTCACGCACGCACGGCGGCGGCGGCGGCGGCGGGGCCCTCCGTGAGGTCATCGCGCGGCGCGCGCGGCCCCGGCGGAGTCGGCGGCGGGGGCAGCCGTGCCGGCGGCATGGCCGAGGTGCCGCGCGCCGGGGCGAGCGTGGCGGTGGTGGTGGAGCAGGTGGTGAACGACACCCTGGTGGTGACGCTGAGCCTCGGCGCGCGCCGCTTCACCGGCGTCCTCATCGACTGCACCAAGAAGTACGCACGGGAGCGGGGGGGGAGCGCGGCGGCAGCGCGGCGGCAGCGCGGCGGACCGGGGGCCCCGTGCCGCGCCCTTTGTGCGCCCGGGCGGGAACGAAGCGCTCCGGGGTGAGGGGGCCGGTGCGGGGACCGGGGCTGTCCCGCTGCCGGCGGGGCCGCGGCGCTGCGAGCCTGGAGCCCCGCGTGGCCGCTGGGCCGGCAGGGGCCGGGTGACCGTGTCCGTGCCCCCGCTGCCCGCCCCGTCCCGTCCCCTCGCTGCGGGCTCCCGCCGACCTTGTGCCGCGGCGGCCCCGCGCCCTTGGGAGGAGGCTGCGGCCCGGCCCGCGCTGGCCCCGCCGCCTCCGGCGCCCTGAGCGGCCCCGAGGGTCCGTCCCGGGGTCCGTGCGGCCTGGTCGCCGCGCTGGGGCTGGCACTGCCGGCCTGGTCTGTGCGCCGCTGCCGTGGCCGCAGTTCCCGGGGGCTGGGGGGGTCCCTTGGCCCGGTTTCTCGTCCTGCAGCGACTGCAGCAGCCCCGGGCCTGTGCCATGGCTGGTGCCGAGGTCCCCCGGGGAGGGCCCGTCCTTCAGAAGGACGGGGAGCACCCACACGGGAGCGCTTCATCTCAGAACGCCCCGACCTCGAGCGCACCTCGCTGGTAGGTGCAGCCGCTCCAGGACTGACACCCGGACCGGGGGCTCCCGGCTGGGCCGTCCTGAGGCTCGGGTTGGTTCCTGTCTGCTCGGGGGCCGCATTGCCAGGTCGGTGCTGACAGGGATCCCTCCAGCGTGGCTCTGTGCTTCCCAAGGTTCCCAGCCTCATTTACAGGGCTTGTTTGGCTTTACGTGCCTCCCCCCGAAAACTGGAGCCAGATCCTCAGCAGCGCTCAGGCAGCGAGCTCCGTTAGAGCCTCTGAACCCGGCCTGGTGTCCAGTTCCAGCCAGCGCGGCGGCACGAGGCATCTCCTCGGCTGGTTCCAACTGCTTCTGTCTTCCAACATTCCGGTTGTCTTCCTGCTGCCAGCGTGCGCTTCTCATACCTGACCGCTTTCTTCCCTAACCTTTCTCCATGGTTTCTTTTTCCTTCTTTCTTCCCCCTGTGGATCCCAGGAATGACCCGATGGGTATTTCCTCCCAGACTTTAGGATGCTTCTGAAGCCCTGGATTACTGGTCTCTGCTGGGACAGGAGATGGGCCATGGCTGCCATGTCGGGACAGTGGGATTGTCTCTGAGGTTTGGTTCTTGTTCTGCTGTCACCCCATCAACCAGGGGACCTGCAGCTCAGCTGGGGGCTGCCTGGACCCGTGGTGGGGATGCTGCAACAGCATCCTCCCCACGGACGTGTAGTGGGTCACGGAGGGCAGAACAAGGAGGTGTTGATGTGGTTTGGCTCAGGGGCACAAGAGCTGCCCCATCACCTCCCTCCTGCCCCAGTAACTGTGGTCTGTAATGGTCAGATTCATCTGTGACAGAGGTGAGCCCCGAGGTCACACAGGGGTGGGATTGATGCTGCTCCCTCTTGCCACCTTAACAGCAGCTGACACCTTTGTGTGGTGGTGCATAGCCCATCGGTAGAGCAGCACTGCAGAGGGACAGGGGAGCAGCCTCCACTCAGGGTGCCACCACAGGGCTGCGTTTCGATCCTCTCCTTGGTGCATCCCACTCCAGAGCCCTGGGAAGGGGACAGCTCTGCTTCCACGAGCCACTTGCAGCACTGGGCGAGCCTCTCCCCTCTCTGGGTGTTCTGCAGAGCAGCTGCTGGGGCCACGTCCCACCTGTGAGCCTGTGACAGTTGGTGGCCAACATGTGGCTGCAGAGCTGTGGCCTCTGCTTGTGGCTGTCACCAGACAGCGTTGTGTGTGAGGTGAGGTCTGTGGACAGAGTGAGCCTGGGTGAGCATGAGGAGGGGGCTGAAAGCCACCTTCTCCCCTGCTGCAGCCTTGCATTTGGAATGTGGAGGGAAGAAGGAATCTCATCTCATGAACAGCAGGATGCAGGATCTGTGGGATCATGGTTGTGTAAAGGTCGAGCTGTGTCCCAAAGGCAGTAAGAATTTGTCAGCTTGGTGCTGAACTTTGAAGGCCCCAAAACTAGTTCACAACAGAGGCTTGGCAGAAATGTTTTCCCTACTGCTCCCTATGGTCCTGCTGATGGAGCTGTGACCCTCAATGGCCTGTGCCCTCTGTGGAGGTTGCCATGTTCTCTGCCTGTACCTGCCAGGCAGCAGTCAATGCCATATGGTAGTGCTGCCCACTGGAGAGCTGGGGCTGTGTGACTGGCAGGAGAGGAGCAACCAGAGTGTGTTGTTTTACCAGTGCACAAAGAGGGGAGAACCCCAGAAGAGAGGGCAGTGGGGGGTGTACGGTGTCTCTCTGTCTTTATTCTGTGTTTTAAGCTGGTTTCACCATTGCGCAGGCTCAGGGCAGAGTGGCTGGAAAGCTGCCTGGTGGGAAAGGACCTGGGGGTGTTGGCTGGCTGCACGTGAGCAGCTTGTGCCCAGGCAGCCAAGAAGCCCCCAGCACCCTGGCCTGTACCCGCAGCAGGGCCAGGGAGTGACTGCCCTTCTGTGCTGGGCACTGGTGAGGCTGCACCTCTGATCCTGTGTTTGGTTCTGGGCCCCTTGCTGCAAGAGAGACATTGAGGGGCTGGAGCGGGGCCAGAGAAGGGCAATGGAGCTGGTGCAGGGCCTGGAGCACAAGTGGGATGGGGAAGGGCTGAGGGGTTCAGATGGAGAAGAGAAGGCTCAGGGGGAACCTGATGGCTCCCTACCAGTGCCTGACAGGAGGATGGAGCCAGGAGGGGCTGGGCTCTGCTCCCAAGGAACAAGGGATGGGACAAGAGGAACCGGCCTCAAGCTGCACCAGGGCAGGTTCAGATGGAGCTGAGGAGCAATTCCTGCCCCACAGGGTGCTCAGGCATTGGAACAGGCTGCCCAGGGCAGGGCTGCAGGCACCGGCCCTGCAAGGGTTCAGTGCCATGAGGCAGGGGTGGCCTGGGCAGGGCTGGGTTAATGGGTGGATGGGATGAGCTTGAAGGGCTTTTCCAACCTGGCTGATACTGTGTGTCTGTAGCCCTGCTTCTTTTCCTGTGCCTCCAGAGCTCCACAGCACTCCTGCTCACCAGGATGTTTAAATGCATTTTGATCACAGTTACAGTGGTTTTGGTAGCAAGATGTGGCAATATTGTTGCAACTTAACTTAAAAGTAGGTATTTTTTAACTATGCATGAGTACAAATCAGAGAATGGTATCTTCCATTCCAGGCAGAGCTTGCCTTGAGGTAATTTGGTCCATTTGCCTATTGCTGCCCCACAAAGGGGTGTACAAAAAGGATGGAATCTCATCCCCCAGTATTTACTGCTCCTCATCATACCTGCATATGCAGCAGTGCCCCTGATCCACCAGCTCAAGCACCTTCATCTTAGCTGGATGGATTTAGATCTGCACAATCAATAGTAAGTGGAAGAAACACGTGAACCGCATCCAGATGTGTGCAGAAACATCTGGGGGGTGCAGGGAGGCCAGTGAAGCTGATGTTGTGCTGCTCCTGGAGGTGATGTGGAGCTGATGCTTCTCCCTGTGCTGCTCCTGGAGGTGGTGGGTGTCAGCTGAAGTGTTTCATGCTCTACAGGGGGTGGGAAGGCTCAGGAGCTCAATCCTCTTACCAGGAGCTGTGCCTGCAGGGAGGGTGGCTGCTGCTCAGGAGCGTGAGTGCATCCTCAGCAGGAGCAGGTAGTGAGGAGGGACAGAGGAGCCAAAAGCAGCCGTGGGAGATGGTGCTGCGGGCACAAGAGAAGAGGTATCTGTTGGTGACCTCCCTGGAGCTGTTGTTCTTCCCCCTGCACCTGAGAACAGGGCTGGGGTGCACACAGGCTGGTGGGGAGGCGAGAGAGAGGGCAGAACTCCTCCTACCCCTACGCAGAGCTGGCCTGGTAGGTAGGCAGGCTGGAAACGGGATGATTGCTCAGCAGAACTGCTGTCCTGGCCTTCGGAGGCCCTTCCAGTAGGAAGGGAAAGAGGTAGAGGCTCCCTGGCAGCAAGTGTCCATCACTCATGTGCACCCATCAGAACCCAGCACACCGGGTAACCTGTGGCCATGTGTGGTGTGCTGGGGCACCTGTGCAGTACCTGGCACAGGTTCCTGGTGTGCTGGCTGGAGCAGGAGGTGCTGCAGGAGCTGCAGGGGTGTAGCTTACCCTGGCTGTGCCTGTAGGAGAGCCCAGTGCAGGCAGCATGGCGTCAGTGGTGCTGGGTGCTGCTGGGGGTCCTGAGGCAGCGACAAGGGAGCCGTGAGCGCGCGCTGTGGGGATGTCCCAAGGCACAGAGGGCAGGATTTGGCTGCATGGGCAGCACACCCGGCTGCATGTCCCAGCATCCTGTGCCTTGGCAATCTCCTGTCGGATGCTGCAGTGGGATGCAGGATGCAGTGCTGGGCTGCCAGCGCGAGCAGTCCTGCTGCTCCAACGTGATGAGCAGGATTTGTGGAGATCCTTGTTCCTGCACAGCCATGGTCCTCCAGGACAGAGCCACTGCCTGGTCCTGAAGAAGCTGCTGCTGCCAAAAATGAATCCTGGTGTAACCAAATCCATAAAGTAACCAGAAGTCATAGGCAGAGCTTCAGAAATGACACCGCTTGCAGTTGTTTTATGAATGATGCTGACATCTCTGGCTGAACAAACTGTGCTTGCTTCGTTGATTGTCATTTGAAAGACACCTACACTCTCGGTTGTCTCTATTTAAAAAACCCTCTTGGAACAAAACAGTTTTTCTCCAAATGCTGTGGTTTCAGCAGTTTAATCCTCTCCACTCAACCGTGGAGCTCCCCAGTTCAACTGACCTGGCACCTGAGCAGCAGGTCCTGCACTCTTGCTCTCTGAGTGATGGCGCAGGGCTTCGCAGAGCACAGGTAACTCTGGTGGGCTTTATTTCAGAGGAGGGCCATGACTTGGTATCAGCATCAGGCTCGTTCCTGCTTGCTTGGTTTGTGCAGATCTAATTTTAAACTTGGTGGGTGTCTTCATGGAGATCAGGTGAGAGAGATGTGGTCTGTGTTCAACTGGGAAGAGGAGGGTGAAGCTGGTGATCTGAGCCATAGTGAATGGGATCCATGATCCCCATTCTGCTGTGATCTGCTTAAAACAGCCCTGCTCTGTTTTGTGTCTGGTCTCGCATGGATGCTGCTGGGGTGGAGGCACCTCCTTGCCTGTGCCTGGTCAGGTTGGATGGGGCTCGGAGCAAGCTGCTCCAGTGGAAGGAGTCCCTGCCCATGGCAGGGGTTGGAGCTGGAGGAGCTTTAAGCTCCCTTCCAACACAAACCAGGCTGGGATTCTGTGATTTTTATGGTCCTTCCCACCAGTAAAGCAGTGCAGCCTGAGGCGGAGCTGGGCACTGGGAGCTGGGTGCTGATGTGGAGGGAGGAGGCTCCTCTCCATCCTCTTGCTATCCATCAGCAAACCTGCAGCAGTGACTTTGTGCTTCTCTTGCTGAGGGGAGGTGTGAGTGAGGGGAAGCCTTCAGCTCCTTCAGCTCCTTCAGCACCCTTCTGCTCAAATGGCTGCCAGAGTCCTCTCTGTAGCGCTACCAAGAAACCCCTCCCTTGCTCGAGGAAAGGCTCTTCCTGAGGGTTGGAAAGAAAATGATGTCCTGTGAGGAGGGCAGTGGGAATGAAGTATCCTAAATTGAAACACATGTTCGGTCCGTGCTTGTGCTCCATCTCTGTGGCTTCTTGGTGGCTCCCCCATACAGGGGTTTGTTCCTGAAGGTGCTGAGCCACCTCCCTGGCCATGTGCGCTGTGCAGAGCTCTCTGGGCAGCCAAGCACTGCTGTCCTGAGTCAGTGTTTCAGGGCAGACGTTTGTCCAAGCGCCGTGTGAGCGCAGTGGCTCTGGTGTGAGGCCAAGGGCGTAAATTGTGGTGCAGAACCCCAGAGACACGAGTCACAGCGGTGAGTTTTAGAGCGTTTGCTGTCAGCAGTGTCTGTGCAAGACACTGTACCCAGGCCTGGCCAGGCTGCGATGAGCCTTGGTGTTGAACAGGAGCACCTCATCCTTAATCCTGCTGTTCTGAGGCAGCAGTGTGTGTCCCTTAACGTCAACAAATCGGGTGCTATGTGATGAGGCCTGGGAGCAGGAGCAGAGCTGTGGACTGCTGAGCCCGTGGCTCCAAAGTGCAGGTTACCCACCCAAGCCGAGATGTTCAGGTTTCAAATGAGGAGCTGGAAAATCAGCTCTGCAGGCGCAGGTAGGGAAGGCAGTTTCATAGCTCCCAGAAGGTTTGCATGATCTGCATCACAGCGCTCCTCCTGCTTCACCAGCCCACTGACAAAATAGACTTCTTAGAGCAGAACTTTGTGCAGGTGCTCATGGAAGCAGAGATTTTGATCTCCACACTTCTGGCAGGAGAATAGAACCCTTTCCTCAGTTTGAAATGCTGTTAGTTTATCAGTGGCAGAATCTGCTGCCTTGTCTTAGAAGTAAAGGGAAACAGCAGGGACAGGCCAAGGGGAATGGCTTGAACCTGCCCGTGGGCAGACTGAGCTGAGCTCTGAGGCAGAAGCTGTTCCCTGTTTTCAGGTGCTGAGGCGCTGGCACAGGGTGATGGCCCAGAGAAGCTGTGGCTGCCCCATCCCTGGCAGTGCTCAAGGCCAGGTTGGACACAGGGGCTTGGAGCAAGCTGCTCCAGTGGAAGGGGTCCCTGCCCGTGGCAGGGGTTGGAGCTGGTGGAGCTTTAAGGTCCCTTCAACACAAACCAGTCTGTGAGTCTATGAGATGTGTGTCCTCAGTCTGCGGCAGCTGTGGGAGGGTTGATGGGTTGGTCTGACAGCAGCATGTTTGCTGTGTGCAGTGTTCCCAGAGAAGCACCTCTCAAACATCTGACTCCGTGTCTCTTTCCCTCCCTGTCCTTCTCACCCATTACAGGTCAGGCTTGTTCTGCCTCCCGTCCTCCTGCCCGAAGCCCGAGGACCCTCCTGCGGACGCCTGCGCTAACGGGGCTGCTGCTGGAGCTGCTGTGCCGGGGGTGACGGAGCCGCTGCCCGCTGCAGAGAAGCCTCCCCCAGGGCCTGGTGATGAGCAAGTGCCGCCGCTGCTGCCCCCCCCCAGCCTCCCGCCGTACCCCCCGTACTTCGAGGGCGCCCCGTTCCCGCGGCCGCTGTGGCTGCGGCACACCTACCACCAGTGGGTCCCGCAGCCGCCGCCGCGCACCATCAAGAGGACGAGGCGGCGGCTGTCGCGAAACAGGGACCCGGGCAGGCTCATCATGAGCACCATCAGGCTGCGGCCACGGCAGGTCCTGTGCGAGAAGTGCAAGAACACCCTGAACCCGGAGGATGCCAGCGCCAGCAGGCAGAACGTCAAAACCAGGAGGAAGCTGAGCATCCAGGACAAGGAGCAGAAGAAGCACGGCGACGCTGACTACATGGAGAAAAGGAACAAAAGGGAGAAGAGAGAGGATGACAAGTTCTCTGGGGAGCTAGTGCATCGAACGCCCGTCATCAAAATATCCTACAGCACTCCACAGGGGAAGGGCGAGGTTGTCAAAATCCCTTCCCGGGTGCACGGCTCAGTGAAACCCTTTTGTGCAGAGCGGACGGTGCAGAACGGAGGGGAGGACCAAGAGGAGACCCGGGACTCCGAACAGTGTCGAGAACCCAAATGTTTCCTGGACAAGTCAGCAGGCAGCCAGCTTGCTTCCATTCCAAAGCTGAAGCTCACACGGCCAGTGCATTCCAGCGCGGATGTCCCACCCCCAAAGATCCGGCTCAAGCCCCATCGTATCAATGACGGTCAGAGTGTTTCAATCTACAAGGCAGAACTTATTGATGAAATCAATGTCCTTCAGAACAGCAGTGAGTCAAACCCCGGCGCCTTCTACAATGACGAGTCCACAGACAGAAGTTTAGCTGAGGTGTCTTCAGGGAGTTCGGGTGAAGATGAGGACTTTAAAAGGTTTCCCCAAGGTAAAGATGGGCACGATAACTTGGCTTTCCTTATGAATTATCGGAAAAGAAAGGCAGACTCTTCTAGCTTATCAGTGTGTAGTAATGACAGTCTGGATGAGTCCAAGTCTTCCAGTTCAGAGGTAACATCGCCGGAGATGTGTGACTTTCTGCCTGGGGATGATGCATCCGTCTCCTCATCTTCAAAAGATGAGCGTAAAATTGTGCCGCCGCTGACGGTCCGGCTGCACACCCAGAGCGTGTCCAGGTGTGTCACAGAGGACGGGAGAACTGTTTCGGTGGGGGACATAGTTTGGGGTAAGATTCATGGGTTTCCGTGGTGGCCAGCACGTGTTCTTGACATAAACCTCAGCCAGAAGGAGAACGGGGAGCCCTCATGGCGAGAAGCTAAGGTGTCCTGGTTTGGTTCTCCAACGACTTCGTTCTTGTCTGTCTCAAAACTCTCTCCTTTCTCGGAGTTTTTCAAACTGAGGTTTAACCGCAAGAAGAAAGGGATGTATCGGAAAGCTATCACAGAGGCTGCCAAGGCAGTGGAGCATCTGACTCCAGAAATCAGAGATCTCTTAACACAGTTTGAGACATAACTTTGCCTCCAGTATCAGGTGAGTGCTTCGGAGCTAATGCTCCCCCATGGAAGACCTCCTTGTGTGTTTAATCCACATTGCACTGTTTGCTTGCGTTCACTTTTCCATAAATCCCGAGGTTGGCAGTTATTAAATGCCCGGCTGTTGGTTGGTGCTGGTAATTTCAGAGGGGGTGAGAAGCTTTAGTTCAAAACCTTTTGGGGGACCATGAGAGTTGGAACCCAGAGAGTATACAAACAAGTGGAGACGTGAGGAAGCAAGCATCAAAGAGCTAATAGAGCTGTAGTGATGTATCAGTGCCCTTTACAGCTGGATGTGGCAGGTATTGAGGGTGTTTTGTATGGGTCAAAACTAATCCCGTGTGCCTGGAAGGTAAGGATCTGCAAACTTTAAATTTCTGGGAAATAGCTTTTGGTTCAAAGAACTAGAGCTCTTCTTGGAGCTGAGATTATATTTATCATCCCTGGGTACTGGTGCCCAGCAATTACCCATAGCAGTTGAGGCCCTTGGAGGCCTTTTGCTCCACTGCAATTTCTCTGACCCTCCAATATGACCATATGTAGTGAAGGGGCAAGAGGTAATGGATTTAAACTGAAACAGGTGAAGTTCAGTCTGGATCTAAGGCAGAAGCTTTTTACCCTGTGAGGGTGCTGAGGCGCTGGCACAGGGTGATGGCCCAGAGAAGCTGTGGCTGCCCCATCCCTGGCAGTGCTCAAGGCCAGGTTGGACACAGGGGCTTGGAGCAAGCTGCTCCAGTGGAAGGGGTCCCTGCCCGTGGCAGGGGTTGGAGCTGAGTGAGCTTTAAAGGTCCTTCCAACACAAGCAATGGCTGTGAGTCTATGATATGGATTTCTTATGAAGGCATCTCATGGCTCTCCAGAATGGTCATACCAGAAACCAGCACTTGAGGTTTTGTGCCTGAAGGGTCCATGCGTTGCTGAGGAACAGCCTGGATCATCAAATCAAATCTGTTTGGACTTCACCTCTTTGTTTAAGGACAAGCGGACATGGGAGCTGGTTCTTTGTGAGTCCCTCCTTGTTTGCTGCAAGCATGGATGGGGATGGGACTCCCTCTCATCAAACAGTCAAAACTTTGCCCAGGGTGAAAACTTGGTACCTGAACACACAGGGTGTAGTGTGAGCAGGAATAGAAACACATCTGGAGCTCTGGGCGATGCTGCCTCCGCTGCAGTGCCCTCGGTGAAGTCCCTTGTGGGAAATCCAGCAGCTCGAATGGGATCTGGAAGCATTTCACAACCTTCCAGCCATCACTGTCTGGACAAGACCTCATCTGTCAGAGTGCTGAATAAGGGGAGGGATTAATTCCTTTCTAAAAACCATAATTAGTCATTAGGAGGAGTCTTCTCAGACTTCTCAGTCTTCTCAGAGGTCTTGCTTTATACAGGGGGTTCATTATGTTGTCCCCCAAATCTTTCTGCTCTTTTTGATGTACCCAAGCCAGCACTGCTCCTGTTGTAGGCTGTTCTTTCTCTAAGCAGTGGGACTGTGATGGTCAGTGCTCATGTAATCCTGGAGGGAAAAAGGACTTTTTTCGTGCGCTCTGTCATGGGACTTCCCTGCTTGCTTGAGTGTAATGAAGGACTTGCCGTGCTTGAGTTACTGCTCCAACTCAGCAAGTCTGGATGTAAGTGTGCTGTATTCATCCTCTGTGCTCGAGGTGTCTGCAAACTGGACATTCAAATGAGTAAAAATGTAACTGCGGCAGCAGCGTTTAAGCTTCATCCTTAATCTTGGCCCTTCGAATGCAGCTTAATTCTGGGTAAAGACTTCATTATATCAAGAGCATTTGGATTGCACCCAAATTCCTATTAGCTAGAGCTGGAGTATAAATAAACCTGATGCCCAGAATGTGCTGTCCTTGCCAGTGGGAGAATCATGGTCAAAATCTATCGCTCCTTTACAGACAGTGCTCTATTTAAAGGAGCAGCAGAGCCTCATCCTGCTCCTGAACTGTCCTGGCTGTGTGTATGTGCAGTTTGGGAAGCAGAGAGGACACTGTCACTGTTCCTGATGACTGCTGTCCTGGGCTTTGCTGGGCTGGTGTGCCACATCTGGTGGCCTCTGTAGAGGGCAAGGGGCAGGGGGGAGCAGCAGCTCGTGCTCAGCAGGCAGATTGGCTGTGCCAGTCAGTCCGTGTGGAGTAGGGAAGCGTGTGGCCAAGAGGAGTCCAGACTCTAAGTTGAAATGGGTGGATGTTTGTCCAGTCACACGTTAGCCTAAGGAAAACACTGCCTGACCTGGGCACGAGATGCAGGGTGGAAGGCTGTAGGCCCGGGCCTCAAGAAGGAGTAGACCTGGATTAGTGCAGGCACAGTGGGTATTTGAGCTGTAGGTACAGAGAAGGGGCAAAGCAGTTCTGTAAACTGGGGGGAAGAACACATTAAGAATGACAAGAAGATACTGCTGGGATGGCCTGCACTAGACCAGACCCTTCCTTCCCTCTGTACTCTTCAGCCGAGCCTGTGCTGTCCGTCTGAGATGTAAGTGCATTTAACATGTCACCATTGCAGCCGCCTCCTTCAGCTGGCTTTCCACAGGTGATGTTCTGCTTTACGAGTGTCTGAGGGAAGCTGCCACCAGTCTGCAGGTGATGTGGTAGCTGGAGAAACAACTGCAGTTGCTCAAAACTAAATCAGCAGAACAGAACAACTTCTGTGCTGCGTGTGCCACATGTACATGGGCTCCCGGTGAGACCAGGGTGTCCGGTGTTCAGTTCATCACTTACACATCAACTCGTTATTTCAGAGACCTGCCCTGTACCTAATTCTCTCCATTCAGGAGGACTGAATTTCATCACTTTCCTTGAATTTGCCTAAGTAGAGCTGAAATGTTCCCTTCAGTTGCTTGTCAACTGCTCTTTCCTGAAGGATACAGCTTCAGTTTTCACTAAGGCTTGCAGTTCCCAGATCCCAGGGGCACCATGTCACTTGGGCTGCATGTTAAGCCTTGTACCTGTTAACATGGTTTCTCAGAGCAGGCATCAGCCTGGTAATATTGCACATTGCTGCTGTAGAATCCATGATGCTGTGCCTTTGCTGGCAGCACCAGGGCTTGGTACTGTCAGCAC
Source organism: Agapornis roseicollis (assembly GCA_002631895.1). Taxonomy (NCBI): domain Eukaryota; kingdom Metazoa; phylum Chordata; class Aves; order Psittaciformes; family Psittacidae; genus Agapornis; species Agapornis roseicollis. The sequence goes on along the minus strand of NDXB01011332.1, from coordinate 33,101 downwards.
AGAGCCAGGCCAAGAGCGCAGTTACTAGAGAAACACAAACAATCCAGGTAATTTGTGGAAGCAGGTGGAGCTGGTGTGATCATGTTATGGGTTCAATATTTTGTCCTTACAGTTTTTCACACAGAAAATACTTTTATTAAGGCCCTGTCATTGATGGGTAAAACAAGGCCTCTGCAGGAGCAGCATGCAGACCAGCGGCCTGGAACTCAGACTGACTGCTGGTTAGAGCAGTGCCAGGGCCAGGATGCCACTGAGCATCCTCTGCTGCCACTTGTAGCTTGTGCTCGTGTGTGATGCTGCGAGCTGGTGAGGGTGCTGGTCCAGCAGGGATGGGGCGCTCAGCAGGCTGAGCAAACCCTGCAGCACTGCAAGGCTGTGCTCTGTGCCCCCGAATGGCTCCTCACCACATCTCCCTGCCCACAGCTCTGTCGTGCACTAAAACCTTCTGGCAAATCTGCTTGTGGATTCTCCTGCACATCTCTGCATGAATCAAGCCTGCAATCTGTGCATGCACTTGCTTTTGCAGCCAGGAAGATCCTTTATTCCTCCTCCCTTTCTTTATCCCTTCTACCTCCGAGCTGTGGAACTGTAATCTGTAACAGAACTGTTGGAAGGTTTTGGTTTTGCTGCTCTTAGCTTAATAGAGCCTCAGTATCAGTTCCTTTAGCCTTTCATCACCAAAAGCTACTATGTACAATAAAACCAAAGCCTATTGCATACTTGTTATATATAGTAAACTCTAACGTAAAATTTGGAGCGCCAGGTTATGACTTCACCTCCAAAGCTGTTCAGGGCTCTGTATGTGCATGTAGCCGGTCCTGCTTGCCAGCAGTTTTTGAAGCAACATAAAGCACTCTGCTTTTTCCCTTCTCTTCTGCACTACCAGGGGCACAAGCAATGTCTGGCTTCACACAGTGGTGTTTGCTGTGGTAGCTCAGGGTGTAAAAACACCTCCTGCTCACGTGGAGTGTTTCAGCCCGAAGATGGATGCTTGAGATGCTTCTTGGCCTGGTTTCTGGATGGTTCAGTCAACTCACACCAAGCATCCAACTTAATTACTGCTTCTCAGTCTTCCTCCAAACACTGGCAGTCGGCATCTCTGCATACTAATGCAAAGCAGGAGAGCAAGTCTGAAATAGCCTGCACTGCCTGCTTGGGTGTCTGAGCTGCGCCTCTGGTGGCATCCCACTGCTCTGCCTGTTCCCAAAAGCACTCATCCCTTTGCCTTGTGACTGCTGTGGCTGCGTTTGGAGACACACAGATCTGTGCTGTGGTGCTGCTCCTGCCTCTGCCATCTGCTGCCCCTCTGTGCCTCTGCTCCCTGCCCCAGACCCGTTCCAGGCCTGGTGCCAGGGGCCCTGCACTGCTGTTCCTGACTGCACAGATCTGACACTGCAGATACCCAGAATGGGCCCTGGGTATGTGAGCTGCGGCTGCCCAAGGAGATGTGCATCACCCGCAGGGCTTAGCAGCTCCCCTGGAGGCTGTGCTCTGGGCAGAGGGTGTCTGAGCCCATGGGGGGCTGGAGGCACCGTGGGCTGTGCCCTGCCCGTGGGCAGCGGGGGGGTGCCTGTCCCTCCATAGTGCCGCCAGCCTGCTTGGTGCCGGTGGAGCCCTGCAGGAGCAGGGGCTGTGCCAGATCTTGGGGTGCTCACAGGGGAGCGTGCAGGGGCCAGGCCCTGCAGAACAGCCCCATCCGCAGCACTGGCTGCTTCCATGAGGAGGAGAGAGCTCAGGTCAAACAGCCTGCAAACTTGTTTCTTCAGAGCTTTGGGAAACAATACCAAACTGGAGTTCCCAGCTTTCCCAGGGCTGTAGTTATTTACTTGTTTGGGTTTCCAGCTCAGATGGAGGTGGTTAAACTACAGCCACAACCCACCTGTGCTCACTGAGCATGGAAGTTGGGCAGGGAGGGACTTTGGGCAGGGGCTGGGGAAGCCCTTGCAGTGGGAGTGCTCTTGTCAGTGAGTCAGGCTCTAGAGTCTGTCCTCAGTCTGTTATAGTTAAGTAGCCTGGAGGACGCTGCTTAAGGGGAGACCTGAGAGCAGCTCCAGGGCCTAAAGGGGCTGCAGGGAACCTGGAGAGGGGCTTGGGACAAGGGCCTGTAGGGCCAAGGGCAANGAGAGAAGGCTCCTGAAGGGGAGACCTGAGAGCAGCTCCAGGGCCTAAAGGGGCTGCAGGGAACCTGGAGAGGGGCTTGGGACAAGGGCCTGTAGGGCCAGGCCAAGGGCAATGGCTTGAACCTGCCCGAACAGGGCAGACTGAGCTGAGCTCTGAGGCAGAAGCTGTTCCCTGTTTGCAGGTGCTGAGGCGCTGGCACAGGGTGATGGCCCAGAGAAGCTGTGGCTGCCCCATCCCTGGCAGTGCTCAAGGCCAGGCTGGACACAGGGGCTTGGAGCAAGCTGCTCCAGTGGAAGGGGTCCCTGCCCGTGGGAGCAGGGGTTGGAGCTGGAGGAGCCTTAAGGTCCCTTCCAATGCAAACCAGGCTGGGGTTCCACAATCTCATGTCCAGCAATGATGATGGAGATGGGGCTCAATACCTTGACTTTCTGGAGTGCTGTCCCCACATGCCAAATCTCCAGCTCTCCAGTCAGTTTTAGGGTGCTCTCTTGCTTCTCCTGGTGCCATCCATGCCCTGGATCGGGAGCAAGGTGGGATCCTCACACCTGTTCCTTGTGTCAGGGCTGTGTCTCTTCCCTGTGCTAGGGCTGCCCATGGGCAGCTGGAGGCTCTTTGTGCTCCTGTCCCTATGGATGCAGCATGGAGCAAAGATCCACGTGTGGCTTTTCCACCTGCATGAGTGAACGTGACTCCCCTGGCCTGAGCGGGAGGGTCACAAATGCTCCCCAGAGCCTTCCCACACGAGCTCCATCAGCTGCCTGCAGTACCTGTGTCACCATCTTGGGGATCACGTCTCTGGAAGGGAGGAGCTGGGCAGTGTTTTGAGGAAGGCTTTTTTCCAGCACGTTGATTGATTCCTGCAGGAGTTACTGCTTCTAACTGCCAGGGCAGTGCCTGTTGAACCTGCGTGAGGGTCATGCTGCTGTAGGATCAGGCAGAATTGTTTTCTTTATGAAGCCTGTTTCCTGTGTGCTCTCTGCAGCACAAGGAGTGGACTGGAGCAGGATTACTGGCTTGACTTCCTCATGAATGATGACTTGCTCTGTGTTGACTCACGCCAATACCCTGAGCCTTTTTCCATGCAGAAAGCAGAAACCCTCCAAACCCGAGGCCGGATTTTCACAGAGGTGCTCAGGTGATGGAGTGGAACACAGGAGAGTGCAGCTGCAGCCTGGCTGAAGTCACCGTGCCCTGATGCTTGGGGGCCGGAGGTGGGTCCAGGCCCCCATCGATGGGTCAGGGATGGGATCCCGGCCCTCCTCCCGCGGGAGGGCAGCACGGGAAGGAGGGATGGGTTTCCCCAGACCACCGCCAGCAGCAGCCTCTGCCCTTCCCCTCGCCTGCTGCTGAGCCCTGTCTGCAGGAGCCAGGCTGCTGCCTGTCAGAGCTCCTCGGGGTGCTCTGGCCCCATCCCTCCTCTGCAGGGCTTGCTGCCTCACTGCCCTTCCCGAGGGGAGATGTCTGCAGGAAGAGTGATTGGCGGTGCTGCTAATGGCTGGATGAGCAGAAAATACCCCTCAAAGTAAGCTGCTTGGGTGGAGGAAATGAGGCAGCTTCAAGGGGCTGTCACTTCCCATCCTGCCAGGACACGCAGGGTAACCAGGGCTTGCTGTGCTCACAGGGCTGTGGTGGCAGAGGGCTCCATTCCACAGCACTCCAGCTTCCCAGAGGAACCGTGTGCAGGAGGTGGGTCCCTGACTCCAGCGTGTGTCCTGGTCTTCCCCTGGAGCTGGTCTGGGAGTGCTGGTGGTGGCAGTGCAGCACACACGGGAACCCCCTCAGTGTCATGAAGAGGTTGCATATGAAGGCAAAAGACCGAGGCCTGGGGTGCAACCAGTGCCATGGAGGGTGTAAGTATGTCCTGTGCCTTGTCCTGAAGTGTCCAGGCACAAGTCCTCTGAGCAGGGCAGAGCTGGAGCGAGCAGGGTCCCCATGCACCAGCATGCTTGGGATGCTGTAATCCCAGCCTGGTTTGTGTTGGAAGGGACCTTAAAGCTCCTTCAGCTCCAACCCCTGCTCCCACGGGCAGGGACCCCTTCCACTGGAGCAGCTTGCTCCAAGCCCCTGTGTCCAACCTGGCCTTGAGCACTGCCAGGGATGGGGCAGTAATCTCAGCAGATAACTCAGTTCTCTGCACTGCCACAGCTGTTCAATCAGAGTTTGTGAATGGCTTTATTTGATCCAAAACTTTGGGGTTTTATTATGAATAAGCACTTGGCTTCAGCAGAGCTTCCTTGGCTTTCCTTCTGACATTCAGCTCAGCACATGGGCTGCTGGATCATGCCATTGTCCTGAGTCAGTCGGCCTGTTATGTGCTGGTTACTCATACATCGATGCTGCAGCAGGGTCGTGTTTGATCTCCAACATGGAGCAGTGGCTTTTGAGGGTTTGGTTAACGAGTCCCCAGGTTTTCCAGCAGTGAGGTGGGAATGCCGGGGCGGCCATCGCGGTGTTGCTGGGAACTCCTGGTTCTGCTCCTGGTGGTTTAGAACAGACCCTGAGCTCTTGCAGGGGTGGCCTCTGGGGCTGCAGAGCACTGTGTGTCCAGGACGTGCACCCATCCATCCACAGGCAGAGGGGAGGAGGTTTGACACTGCGGGACGTGGCACATCCACAGTTCTAAAGCAATGTGGGGTTTTGCCATTAGCACCAACTTTCTGCTCCCAGGGAAGAGAATCCCTGATCTCAGTCCCCAGGTCACCTCAGTGGGCAGCCATGGTTCTGCCGCATTCCTGCCACAGATCTCATCCCATCCCTCTGCCCAGGAAGACCAGCATCTGCCCTGGCGCAGGCAGAAGCCTTCACTGGGGGTGGTTTGGCATCATGCTCTTGTGCTGCTTCCTTCCTCCAAGTGTGACAATCCCAAAGAATAAAACCTGCCTGAGGGCTTGCTGCTCCTCAGCAGGGAAATGCCCCTTTTCCTGGTTCGATCAAACATTCCCAAGCTGTAACCTGTCTCTAAAGGGTCAGCTTTCTGCAAAAACCATGGGAGAGCCATTCTGCCCATGGACCTCACTGAGGGTTTGATACGTGCCAGGTAATAAGCTGCCAGTCTGTTGTGTGCTCTTGAGACCCTCACCATCCATAGGAAGGCAAGTAAATAGATTCTTCTGTAAAATCAAGTATTGTATACTCCATCCACTATAGGTAATAGAGCCTTGTTGGGAGTTATCCCAGATTCCTCGGAGCAGGATGGTTCAAGTGCATGAAACCTGGTTGCAGTCCTCCTCTGGAATGTAGGGGTGAGGGCATTTGTGGTGCACTGGATCAGCTCTTTAGGTCTCAGCTGTATGGTGATACTGCAGATCCTTCTGGATGCTGAGTCTGGGCAGATCAGTGTTGCTTTGGTTCCATGCCCACAGCAGAGCGGCTGCTGCGGTTTCAGCAGTGCTGGGAATGTGATCATTTTCCTGTGTTTGCTGTTGTGTTCTTGGCTTTTGTTGTGCTCCGTATTTGTAAGTGAGGGGTTTTTAAAGGTCTTTGATCTTTTGCTTCATAGCAGTAATCCTGTTTGTCAGGAACATGCGTTTGGGCCTGCATGTCCTGTGGCTGGTTTGGCAGGGATGTGGCTTAGGGCTGGTCAGGCTTTTGAACTGCCTCAAACTGATTTAGAAGAGAAATTAGGAAGAAGTTCTTTGCCTTAGAACTCTGCCTAAAAGCTCAGCTCAGTCTCCCCTGTTCGGGCAGGTTCAAGCCATTCCCCTTGGCCTGGCCCTACAGGCCCTTGTCCAAAGCCCCTCTCCAGGTTTCTTGTAGCTCCTTTAGGCACTGAACACTGTTCTGAAGTCTCCCCTGACTGAGGCACCGCAGCAGCAATAGAAGTCTTCAGCCATTGCAGGTACTTGGAGCAGCTTCTGTGCACTTTGTTCTCAAGGGGAGAATAATCCTATTTCGTAGGTAGTGTTAGAAAAGCAGAGGCAGATGTTCTTCACGTGGCGTGTTGTGCAGGGCCGCGTGGCAGATTAACCTGCAGTAACCCACCCCGAACGGGGCTTGGTCTTCAAGGCAGAGACTGAGGGTTCATTATTGCCACTGAGCTCCATAGCGTGGCTGTCTTGGGGAAAATCCCTGCTCTTGCTCCGGGTTTGTTCCCTTGACAAAGTTTGTCCTGAAGCTGTGGGTGCTGCTGGTGCTGCCCGCCGGGAGCCGGAGCACTCCTGGCTCTGTGTAGAGGACAGCCAGGCATGAGCTGCCGGCCCTGCGCTCCCTAACCTCTCCCTCTCGCTTTCTTCAAGGTCTCAGAAGCCAGAGCCCAGCTGTTCTCCAGAGGGCCACCAGTCTGTGAGGAGCCAGAGAGGCTGCAGGGTCCATGTGCGCGGCAGGAGGACGTGGCACATTCCCTGTCTCACGCTGCTTTCCACCGGGGACGGGCAGCAGCAGGAGGCTCTTCTGGTGCAAGGCTGGCGGGAAGGTCTGGAGGATGTCTCACCTAGCATGAGGATTTGACCAGTCACACAGCAGTGAACTGGGAGAACAGCAAAACCCACAGCCCGGAATGTATTTATTACGTCAAAGTTAGCTATTCTTGATAAACCCCCCAGATTATTGCTGCTGCTGCTGCTTATTTTACTTACAGATTTCACACACTCGTTCATTTTAAAGCTACCAAACTTTTCCTCAATACTGTACTCCAGGAAGTGTAATTGGAGCAGGACATGCAATAGAATGAAATCATTGTAGTGTCTTAAGTACCATGGACTCACTTTTGTGTCTATTAAACCTTGGAAGATGTGCAACACGGAATTAAGTGGCTGTCATTGCGTGTGTTAACGCTGCTTCGAGTCATTCGCTGCAGAGCTGAGGGAACGGGTGTTGTCAGGTAGGTGAACAAGCTGTCACCAGGTACCTTTGGATGGTGTGTCCCAGTGTGTGCTTTCAGTCACCTGGAGCCACAGGCTGCAGCCTCAGCTCGCTCTTGTGGCTCCAGTTGGAGAGTGAATTGATGTTCTGAACTCACTTGTGTTCACACCAGGTCAGTGAGTGTCACTGAAGGCTCCTTGAGCACATGGTGTTGGATAGGAAGGATTTTCATCCTTATGCATGACCGGAGATGGTTAGCAGGCTTTAAAAACCAGAAAACAGCCTACAGGTTTGGTACCAGCTTTAGAGCATGACTGGATGACAGAATGAAGTGAGCTATGGACAAGCTTTTGAAACTGTCTCAGTTCATGTTGGGGGTTTGCGTTAGTTTTGCCTTGGATTCCCTCAGTCTAAAAGCATTAGTGTGTGGTAATCTGCTCTTTCTGATGCTGGAGAAAGCAGCTCCGAGTTGTCCCTGCTGGGTGACAGCTTGCCTGCATGTTGAACATTGCCTTCGAGCTGCCAGGGTCATTGTGCAGGTTTCTGATTGTTCTTCCTCTGCTGCAGCAAACACTGTGCTGAGCTCTTGTCCAGTTAAAGGGCGAGCAGGAGGGCAGACATCCAAGCTCCTCTTTTCCTGGTTCATGCTGGTTCATCTTGTGGTCTTTTGCATGTCAGCAGCAGAGGTCAGAGCTTCCCTTTTCTGTTTAACAACAGCAGAGTTTAACAAAAGAGTCCAGCACTAAACCCCTCTGCTGAGTCTCAGGAAGGGCACACAGTGAGTCAGAGCTGTTTCCCTCAGCTGGTACCCAGTTAGCTGTGGTGTAAGGCACGCAAGCTGCAGTGGAGGGCTGAAGCAGGACATGAGGCTCCCAGTTCCGGCTTTGGTCACCTCTGCAAACAAATCCATAAGCTTCCTGTTTTCCAAACCCAAGTGTAAAAGGCGGCAGTGTGCGGTGAGGAATGTGCCCTGCACCTTGTGTGAGGCCTCTGTGCAGCTGGTGTTCACCTGGGCATCGCGCTGCCCAGCTCCAGCTCCACGGGCCAGGGTGCTCTGTGCACTGGGGGCCCCCGCAGCAAACAGCTCCCCCTTTCTTAGCCCGGCCGTCTGTCTGCAGGAGTTCCTCTGTGGCTTGTCTCTAGCATCTTCTCGAGCGAGGCCCAGGGTTACCTGGTGGCCACTGAGGTTTATGGGGTTTCTGCTCACACAGTTCTTTATTGGACAAAACTCCTGACCAAAAGCACTGCCAAGCAGTCGCCTGAGTGAGGGGCTACAAGCAGCCCTCTTCCATTTCAGAAACAAAATTCAAAGGCAAAGCAGGAATAACTGATCCCCGTGCTCACAAAAAGCACTTGTCTGCTCCCGGCCCTAGGGAAGGCTCCTGCCTGCATGTGGAAGGGCTGTTCATGGTTGGAGGAGATGCCAGGAGCTACAGGTGAGTCCTGGGCTCTCCTGAGAAGGCTCATGGGTGTCACTGCGGTCCCATCAACAGGCAGTAGCACCCCTGAGGTCAGTGCTGGTGTGAGAGGGAGATGTGATGCCTCACACCCACAGCTGCTGACCTGCCCCTCTGCTGAGCTCTGTGAGACCCCCCTGCAGCCCTGACCCAGCTCTGGAGCAGCAGCACAAGAGGGACCTGGAGCTGTTGGAGCGAGGCCAGAGGAGGCCATGGAGCTGCTGCGAGGGCTGGAGCAGCTCTGCTCTGGAGCCAGGCTGAGAGACCTGGGCTGGGGCAGCCTGGGGGAGAGAAGGCTCCTGAAGGGGAGACCTGAGAGCAGCTGTCAGAACTGGATGATCATTGAGGCCTTTCCAACCCAAGCCATTCTACATGAAATGGATGGAGAAGGTGAGCTCCAGCCCAGCATCTGTCCTCTGACACTGGATGTGGTCCCAGGATGGAGCTGTTTAAGAGGGGATGTCCAAGAGTTTTTTCTTGCGTGGTAACTTGTCTCTGCAGTGTGACACCCGCCACACACCCCGTGCACGTAAATGTGCTCTGCCAGCTGTCCTTGCCCGCGGATGTGTGACATTCTTGGCATAGCTGGGCCCTGGAGAAAGCAAACAATGGACTTGCACTGCCTGGGGCTCCGTGCCAGGGCAGAGGTAAGGGAGAAATGTGCGCGGTGCCCCTGGGCAGCGCCTGTGTCTGCAGGGGAAGGTCAGAACTGGTTTGCTGCCAGTGCTGGGCACAGACCAAAGAGCAGTGGAGGTGGCTGTGCTGGGACCCCTGTTCTGCCTCACCCCTGTGCCCCGGCACACGTGTGTCTGTTAGCACCAGCTGCGGGAGTGCAGCAGCAGAGTGGGATTCACACAGCCCATGAGCCCCCGGGTTCTGCTGCGTCACTGAGAACCACTGCGGAGCTTCAGCTGCCAGAACAGGGCAGACTGAGCTGAGCTCTGAGGCAGAAGCTGTTCCCTGTTTGCAGGTGCTGAGGCGCTGGCACAGGGTGATGGCCCAGAGAAGCTGTGGCTGCCCCATCCCTGGCAGTGCTCAAGGCCAGGTTGGACACAGGGGCTTGGAGCAAGCTGCTCCAGTGGAAGGGGTCCCTGCCCATGGCAGGGGTTGGAGCTGGAGGAGCTTTAAGGGCCCTTCCAGCACAAACCAGGCTGGGATTCTGTGATTCTACGAAGAACAGCAGAACCGGTGCTTGGGAGGCATGAGCATGGGTCCTGCTCTGAGCCAGCGGCTCATGGTGGGTTATACACCAGCCGTACACAGCATCCCAACAGGAAGCACAGCTGTGGGTCTGTGTGTGGGAGCTGAAGCAGTGGCTCCCTTCACCTCCATGAAAAGGTGATTCCTCAATTTTGGCAAGGCTTAAAGCCAAGCTCTCCAGCAAATTGCTTTCCTTTTGCCTCAGCCGTTATTCAGAGAGATGAAAATAATTCCTCAGCAGATTCCAGAGCTCAAGCCAAGAGCAGGCGATGCTTCACTCCTGACCTGGTTTTACAGAGCTGATGTAGAAGTTTCTAGATGTCCGGTTCTATAACGGGAAGTTTGAATGGCTTTCTGCAGGCTGTCATGCTGCCAGGGCAAAACCTACCTGGCGATGCTGGGGAATGGCAGGTGCTCTGGTGTTCTCTGCAGCGGGAGCTGTGCTGGATGTGTGCTGGGACATTGCTCTTTCTGACTGATTGTGAAGGATGCTCTCCCTCCGCTCCTACCCGTGTGCTTGGCTCTGGGCAGTGGGGCCTGTCCTAGCCCATCTCCATTCCCGTTGCACTCCAGGTTCATTCCAGTCTCCACTGCTCCACACTGTGGTTCCTTCAGCCCACAGAGGTGGGTCCCACAGGGAAGCCCTGCAGGAGCCCGGGGTGGTTTTCAGGGCAGGTGTGTGTTACTTCATTCTGATGTGACCCGAAGCAGGACTGACCCCGTTGGTACTTTGTAATGGGGCATTTTGCTAATGCAGTCAGTCTGTAGATGAAATGTGTGCTTGATGCACGTTCCTCCCCCTTGGCCTCATGTCGCATGTGCCTTGAGCAGGCTTTCAGGCCCCCCCCAGCCCCTCTGCTCCCCACTGTCCCCATCCAATGCCCTGTGATCACTGCCCTGACCGTGCTCAGTACCCTGGTGTGCACTCATCCCTTTGGATCGCATTCAGGCGTGGTGCCTAAAGTAGGTGTCCCTGCACCCAGTGCCCTGCAGGAAGCACCAGGCAGGCAGAGGTTGCCCAGCCATGCTGTGTAGCGCTGCTCAGGCAGGGTCCCTGAGCTGAGCCAAGGGGAAGGATGCTCTGCTGAGCTAGCATGGAATTGTGGCACTTAGCATGGAGGTAGCAAACACTGAGGCACCAGTGGAGATGGAGCTTTGGTGAGCTGGTGAAGGGCTCATATTGACAGTGCAGGAGGTGCAGCAGGGAATGGCAGCAGCCTAGGCCAGCACCCTAAGGGATGCAGTGTGCATGGCCCCTGCCATGGGTGATGGCTGGGATGGGGCCGAGCTGTTGCTGATGGACCCAAACTGGTCTTGTTTGATGTCTGGCTGCTGGGGTGGGGGTGTGGATGCTTTTGGCATTGATTCTGATGATGGCTTTCCTCCGCCCCATCCTTCTGCTCAACAAGGTCATCTGCAGGAACCTGTAATGGTTCTGCATGGTTTAAATTTGCTTATGGGTGTGAGCTAATGCGTGGCTGGAAACAAGCTTTGCTGGTCCCAATGGGTTCCCTGCCCAGGGCACCCATGGCCCCATCCTGCACAGACATTTCTTGGTACGACAATTGCAGCAGTTTCGAGGAACAGGAGGGGAGCCTGGGCAGGAATTGCCTTTGGGAACATCTGGTTCACATTTCTGTCCCTGGCCTCCTGCTTGGAAACATCCCTTAAATTAAGGGAGAAAAGGTTGTTCAATCTAACACAGTCCCTGGTGGCTTACAACCGGCTGTAGGAGCCACACTAACAGCTTCACCCTCACACGTGGATACTTGGTGGGAAGGAAACTCCACAGTCCCCATGTGCAGACCTCTCAGAGAATGGGATTTGTAGCTCCAGTGTGATCTCCTCTGATGCCGCCTGTGCCTCCAGGTTGGGTACCCCCATAGCAGGCCCGAGGCACCAGCATGCACGAGGGGGTTTGCGGGTTGGGTGCTGTGAGCCAGCAGCTCTTCAGCCCCTCGGACCAGGGGGATGCTGCAGACGGGTGTTGGCTGCAGGCAGACACGGTGCCAGTGCCGTGTTGGTGGGACCAGCACCGGGGGTTGCCCCTGCCCTGTGGGGCAGAGCCTGGGGCCGTGGCTGGGATCAGGTGAGATGTGGCCCTCCCCATGTGTGGTCTGTGCTGTGCATGGGTGCCATGGCTGGCAGTGATGGGGAACGCACTGAGGTGAGGTGGAAGTGCTGCAGTCACCGTCCCTCCAAGTGTTCACACACTGTATAGCCCAGGCCCTCAGTGCCGTGGGTTGGTGGTGGCTTGGGGAGTGCTGGGGTAAGGGTTGGACCGGATGAGCTTGAAGGGCTTTTCCAATGGTGCTGATTCTGTGATTTGATGATTCAGAGATGAAGATCGTGACTTCCCTCGGGGATGGCTCTTTGTCAGGCCTGACTCACACCTTCCCCTGCACTGCTGCCTGCAGCCTTCACTGGCTCTGCATCAGGCTGTGCTGGGCAGGGCAGCACCAGACTTCCCCGAGCAGCAGGGTTTGGCTGTGCAGTGCAGTGCAGTGCAGTGCAGAGGCTGGTGGGATGTGGGACCCCCAGTCCCTGCCTGGAGACACCCATCCTGGGCCTGCTTGGGCTGTGGAGATGCTGCACCAGCAGCACCGTGTCTGCAGCAAGAGCAGCTGACATGGAGATGGTGTCCCCTCCTCCATACAGGCTGCAGGGAAAGGCTAAAGCTTGGCTTAAGACACCCTGCTCCTCAGTGTGCTCAGCTTTGCTACTGGCTCTGCCTGGTCCCAACCCCACCTCCTTGGAAGGGTCTGTGATGGGGACCTGCTGCGGCTCTCACTGGGGGCAGCTTTGTGCCTAAAAATTCACCCTTATTCAAGGTTAAATCATTCTTCCCATCACAGATATGAATTATTAGCTGTAATCAATGTGTTCCCCCCCCCCGTTACAGATGATGGGATTTAGTTACAATCAGGCAGGTAGGATAAGTTGCTTGCACAGCAGTGATGGATGCTCTTTTACGGGTGGCATCACCAGTGTTCCCTTTACTGTGAACCTCCCTGGGAAGCATGGAAGAGCATTCTGTTGAGAAAAGCACTTTTTGTGCAGGACTTTGGGTTTTTGCCTTTGCTACAAGTCAGCAAACAGAGCTGCTGTGTGCCAGCGCTGCCTGTACACAGCATCCGTCACTGCAAAATGGGACCTCCGGTTCTCTGAGGGAGGGAATGAGTGGTTGTGGCCAGCAGTCAGCACTTCCAGTCTTTGGGAATTTATGGCTACAATAATAATTCATTTTAGAGGTACTTTGCATCTGCTACACAAGAAGAGTCCAGACCTGTTTCAGCCTGAAAGTGTGGAATCACAGAACCCCAGCCTGCTTTGTGCTGGAAGGGACCTTAAGGCTCCTCCAGCTCCAACCCCTGCCACGGGCAGGGACCCCTTCCACTGGAGCAGCTTGCTCCAAGCCCCTGTGTCCAACCTGGCCTTGAGCACTGCCAGCGATGGGGCAGCCACAGCTTCTCTGGGCCATCACCCTGGGCCAGCGCCTCAGCACCTGCAAACAGGGAACAGCTTCTGCCTCAGAGCTCAGCTCAGGCTGCCCTGTTCGGGCAGGTTCAAGCCATTCCCCTTGGCCTGGCCCTACAGGCCCCTGTCTAAAGCCCCTCCCCTTCATGTGCTGGGATCTCTTCTTGTGATGCTCAGCACCCGCAGGGATGCCCCAGCCAAATGAATGTAGGCAGAGAAGGGTGAAATCACCCAGATACAGCGAGATCGGCTCCATGTGTCCCACCTCGAGCAGCCAAGCCAGCCCACCTGGCTCTGACTAAGACAACTGCAGGTAATGGCCATCAAGCTTGCAATTAAGTTAGCAAGAGCTAAGAAATGCAATTAAAAAGCCAACAGAAAATGCCTGAACCCCCAGATTTCTGATGGATAAACAATTCATTTATCTCCTTAAAGTCGCAGACCTGAATTGCTGCGGTAACGGGCTCTCTGGGTCTGTCTGGCTTTTAAGTTGCTGCAGACTATCGATGCAAGTGGCACTTTCTCCCTCGTCAAGCATTTCTGCAGTGGTGCATTGGTGATTCGATTACTCAGTGCTGTGCTTTGAGCCAGCCGAGCGGGACGGGAGCTGAGCGCTGCCGCAGGCGCTAGCAGCATTCCCGCAAGGCTGCAGGAGCAGGGCACCCATCGGGAGGTAACGGGGCCTGGCAGCGCGGTGCTGCAGGCGTGCGCACACCCAGCCCTGCCGGGGGGAGCGGGGCCGGCGCTGAGCCTGCGCTGGCACCAGAGGCAGGGCTCCCTCCGGCCGGGCAGCGGACGTGAGCTGCAGGGCTGCGACTGGGCAGGAAGAGAACACAGCTGGTCAGGAATGTGCTCCTTGGCTTGTCCCCACTTTGGTTTCTCCAGCGTCCACACCTTCGGTTACTGCAGGTCAACAGCCTTTCCCCTTCCCTCCCTTCCCCTTCCCGTGCACTTGGGTGCATGACTTCACAGGCTCTACTTTGTCCCTGCTGGTCCCTTGCTCACTGGGCTCTCCTCCATCCACCAGCACCACGGCCTTCCCTTAACAGGCAGGTGCTGGTGGGGTCAGTGAGGTTCATCGGAGCTGTAGAAGGGGGACATGGTCTCATCCACTGCTCTGGGAGCACTTCCCACAGCACCCTCCAGGTCCAACTTCATTCAGAACCATCAGGAACAGGAGTCTGGGAAGGGTTCAAGGCCAGGTTGGACACAGGGGCTTGGAGCAAGCTGCTGCATTGGAAGGGGTCCCTGCCTGTGGCAGGAGTTGGAGCTGGAGGAGCCTTAAGGTCCCTTCCAGCCCAAACCAGGCTGGGATTCTGTGATTCAATGTATTTGTTTGGCAGCTCTTTGTAATCTGTTCGAGGCTCCTTACATGATAAGGACAGGACTGAAGGAGAGCAGCAAATCAGGGCATTACACTGAATACCTTTCAAAATAAATCATGTTCTGAGGCGCAGCCCTCTCAGAAGAGCCCTTCAGAAGCTCTCCATGTGTGTCCATCCTCTCCCACGTGTGGGGGCCAGGCTGGCTCTCTGAAGCCTCGGGGGGCTCAGGGGGCAGGTGATGGTCTCGTTGCTTTTCCAGTTTGAACAAACAAACTGGATCCCTTGGGGACGGGTGGGTGCTCCAGGCCTTCCTGCGGAAAGGCAAACCGAGCCCAGGCGATGCAGAGGGGACCCTGTGCGTGCTGGGGATCAATGTGCCAGGCCCCAGAGCACCAACCCCAGCTGCTGCAGCCCAGAGGTTTTAACGGGACGCCCTTCTAGCTGCTGCTGTGGTGTCTGTGGTCAGTGTCGGTGTCAGTGCCAGCGGGGTACCTGGCAAATGAAGCTCCTTGTCTCTGCAGGGTCAGTCGAACAGCCTCACCCCTTGCCAGCCCGGCTGCAGTAGTTGGAGCCCATGGTCCAGAGCAGGAGGGGTGTCCTGGGGCCGGGGCTCACGTTAGCCGAGCCTCTGTGTGCGCTCTGCTCTGGGTCAGCCCTGCCCACCGTGAGGGGTTATCCCCGTGAGGATTCCCGTGGCGAGCAGAGCGCTGGCTCTGCGGGTGCCGCGGACACTGGCGATGGGAGAGGGTCGCATGGAGGCTTCGTTCCCGCCTGCACTCTGGGTGTCATTCAGGGTGCTTTTATCTTTGAAGCCCTCAGCAGGGGCTAGGCTGTGAAATGCGGTTTGTGCTCTGAGAGGCCTTCAGAGCCAGCCCCATCAGAGAGCGACGCGAGGGCCTCTTTCTGGAGCAGACGTTTCTGCAGGATGGCTTTGCCCTGGGGGCTGGGGCAGAACACAGCAGGATGTTGAAAGGAGCCCCGGCAGCAGTGCTGTTGCCAGGACGTGCTCGGAGCAGTGATCAGAGGGAGCCCCCCCCTTGGTGCAGTGATGCAGGGACCCACCGTGCTGCTGCGGTTTGCTATGGAAGCTGCTGTTCGCAGGGAGGGCAGAGGGGGTTCTCGTTGCACCCCTGGTTTCACCGTGGCACCGAAGCAACTGCACGAGGAGCCCTCTTCCCGCAGGGCTGCAGGTGGGATGTGACAACCCCGAGCACCAGCAGGGTCAGTTGATGGCAGTCAGCCCGTGGCAGCGCAGGGCATGGGGGAGAGCTAAAGGTAGGTGCTGTTGCTCGGTCAGTGCATAAGTGATGCTGCAGGCTGCTGCTCTCCATGAGCAGCCCTACCCCAGAGCGCCTCTCGTGCCACCGGCTCTCGCCCAGGGCCAGCAGCCAAACCCTGCTGGACGCCATCCGCGGGTTAGGGAGCACGATGGAGCTGCCATCAATCACAGGGGTGAAGTCACGGCTCCCGAAAAGAGCCGTCACCTCCAGTAAATCACTGCAAGAAACAGGCTGGAGGCTGCCTGCTTCCTGGCTGCCAGAGCTGCCCTGGGGCAGGCGCGGACATGGTCATCCGCAGTGATTCACTGGGGCATGGGGAGGGTGGGCTGGCTTAGGGTGGTTTTCCAGTAGCCTGGAGATACTGATGGACACTGTATATGTACGCGTAGCGTCAGGAGTTCAAAAATGTGTCTGTGGGGACTGAAGCTTTACCTCAGTCCCCAAACTGTGAGGTCCCAGTCAGAAAACTGTTACCTGGGGCACAGTGCTATTTCTGTCACCCCTTTTGTCCTCTCCTTCCCCAGCACACAGCGCAGTGCTGTGGCTCCTGCACTGGTCTGGGTAGTGCATCTCTAGCTGGAGTGCCCCAAAGTACTGACGTGGGGGCACTACGATGGACTCAGTGGCCACAGGCAGTGCCAGCTGATGCAAAGGTGCCACAGTGAAACAGGGAGGAAATGTCCCCTCCCAGCTCCTGCCCGCCTCAGGATTGCTCTGCCTGCAGTGAGGTGAGGTGTGCTGACAAGTGAGGCAGATTAAGGCACATGAGCTGCTGCCAGGACACCCTCATGATGTGCCTTGGCTGGAAATCCTCTTGCTTTGTTATAATCTGGCGCTGTGAGCTCCCAAGGGCTCCTCTGAGCCACACTGATGGACTCAAGCCACCAGCAATGGGGATGGCTGTTACCTGCCCTAGGGGCACTGTGTCTCTGCTCTCGGTTTTGGCCGTGGTGCTGATCTTGCTTTGGCACAGGCAGTGTGAGGAGGGGAAGTGAAGGGTGGGTGGCTGCTGGGGGTCAAGGGGTGCCCATGGGAATGGGTCACTGGGGCGCTTGCCCCTCTCCGGGTGGGAAGATGCGTCCTGGGGTGTGCAGCAGAGCCTCCTGGGCACGCATCAGCCCGGCTTGCTGCCTCGCTGGAGGAGCACGGGTGGTTTATGGTGGGAGTGTTTCCCCACAGACGCTCCTGACTTCAATAACAACTTGCCCAGGGCAGGAGCTGGCCCAGCAGAACCCTTGTGCTGCCTTGGTAGCACAATCACTGTGAAGCAAGGGGCTCTGCCGGCAGCACCCACCCTGAATCCATCAGGCACGGATCAGCGCCTCCCCGGAGCAGGTGCTGTGTCTGTGAGCAGAGTGAGGTGGTGCGATGGAGTTCATACACTGTGGAGATACGTCTAGATGGAACAGGAACTTGTGCTCAAAATGTGGCTGTTATTTATGGCTTACATTTAAAATCAGAGGCTGAGTTTAATGTGAGATCATCTGATAACTCAACTGCGTTGAATGCTTCCTTACGGCAGGAACACGCTGTCTGCCAAGGCCTGTGCTTCTGCTTTGCCTTGGCCTGGAAATCTGGAAACCTTCGCCAGGATGTGTCCAAGGGGGGAATTCCACTCTTTAGTTCCTGGAGTCAATGAAGGTGAATTTCATGAAGATTAGAACCGCTGTAAGGATTGATCTCCATTGGAGCTGAATCTGGTAGGTGATGCAGGCCTGGCAATTGGTGCATGGGGTGTGCTCTGTGGCAGCACTGATAAGCACATTTCTTGGGCTTAAGAAAAGGAACTGGGGGAAAACCAAAGACATTTTTACACATCAGCAACCCAAACATTTACTGTGAACAAATCCAAGCAGTGGTTTATCTCCTGCTCTACAAGGGAGGTGGTTTTCCTTTCCAAGCAAGCAGTGCCCTCCCTGAAGGCAGTATGCTGTGTCTGGGGATATGGGGCAGTCACTGCTTGGGTGTGAGCAGCGCGCTGATAGCGGGATGGAAATGGGCACGTGCTTGTTTGCCTTCCGGATGGTGCATCTCCAGGATTCGGGATTTCTTTTCTTTCTGTTGCCTTTCTTTTTTCTCAGCTTGTTTTTTTCCATTAATGTTGAGGTTTCGTCTGCCCAGGAGCTCAGTGTAAAAGCACATCAGTAATTGTGACAGGGGGTGAAAGCCCAGCAGAAGGGATTTATAGCCACATTGTTTGATCACTTTGCCTTTTGTTAGCACCCATTGTGCTGCAGTGCCTTGAAACCAGTTGGGAGGAGCAAGCGTTTTGTGCAGGGTTTGACAGCTCTGAAAATGCAGCCCAGGGAGAAACAGCTCCTGCATTGGAGCCCTGCTCCGTCTGTGCTCAGCAAGAGGGGGGTGACAGAGTCACCATTCCTGGTGGAGCAAGGGCAGAGGAGGCCATGGAGCTGCTGCGAGGGCTGGAGCAGCTCTGCTCTGGAGCCAGGCTGAGAGAGCTGGGCTGGGGCAGCCTGGGGGAGAGAAGGCTCCTGAAGGGGAGACCTGAGAGCAGCTCCAGGGCCTAAAGGGGCTGCAGGGAACCTGGAGAGGGGCTTGGGACAAGGGCCTGTAGGGCCAGGCCAAGGGGAATGGCTTGAACCTGCCCGAACAGGGCAGCCTGAGCTGAGCTCTGAGGCATGGCTGTGGGGTCACACAGAGCCCCATATCCCATTTGTTTGCTTTCCCCGTCAGCAGAGCCAAGCGATGGAGCCTGGAGCAGCAGGGTGTGGGTGATGGGCAGCATGGGCAGGCACAGGGCCTGGCTCAGTCCCCGCTGCAGAGCCCCTGGCTTGAGAGCAGCTTTGTTTTCCCTGCAGGCTCCAGGGGCACACACACAAATACCTGTTCTGAATCAGCCTGGGAGAGCTGGGAAAGGAAAGGGGCCACCTTCTGTTTACTTGTTCGTGTATTTACAGACAGGGTTTATTTGTCTCCTGGTTTTATCCCGTGCTGTAAGCACCTTCCTTGCTGCTGTTTTCCATCAAGTGTTATATTTAGCTGTGTGGATGTGACGGCCAATGCTGTGGTTTGTGTTTTCAGTGGCAGCAACAGCTATTTCTAAATGCTGCAGATGTGCTGAGGCGTACGAGAGCTGAAAGCTTGGCGGGAGCCTCAGGGGACTGCAGACCTTGATCTTTACCAGATAGTTTCCAGGTATGTCTTGCTTAAAGCTCATCGATTTGCAGTGAGAGCTTCCCTTGCCGCCTGAAATTAAAGCTCCTGTTTCTGAGCTGGTGGGAGCATGATCCCAGCCGTGCTGTTAGGCAAAACACGGCAGTTCAAAGCACGTACTTTCAAAGGACATCAAAAGAAGGGCTCTTCTAGCACTAGAAGGCAGAGGAGCCCTCGCGCTCAGCAGCGCAGGCAGTGTGAGCTGCAGTGCCTGCTTTCCTTACGGTGGGATTTCTATACTGGTAAATTGTGTAAGCAGGCAGGAAAAGCACCAGGTCCCATCGGACACGCGTGTTTGGAGGCGCTCCGTGGGGATCCCCTGTGTGCCGAGCTCTGAATGCCCCTCACATGGAAGAGTAACCCAGGAACAGCGCAGGGGTGAGCGCCAGGGTCCCGGCAGAGAGGAGCCCCAGGCTCCGGCCCAGCCGTCTCCTCCAGGCTCCCGCTGGGGAGATCTCAGGTCCTCACCTCAGCATCACTGCACTTGGGCTTGAGCCCCCTCAGACCGCACCACCACCAGCCTTGTGATTCCAGCTGCAGACCCATGCTCAAAGCCCACGCTGGGCCCTGGAAGGGACCTTAAAGCTCCTCCAGCTCCAACCCTTGCCATGGGCAGGGACCCCTTCCACTGGAGCAGCTTGCTCCAAGCCCCTGTGTCCAACCTGGCCTTGATACCCAAAGTACTTGTGCTGCCAGACATTCACTGATGATAGACCCCAAGGGCAGGTTTCATTATTGGGCTGCAAATACAATATAGGCAAAAAATGTGCTTTGTGTCCTTGGGGTCTGCACTGGGCAATAACACCAACAGCTCCCTTGATAGTTCTCTTGCACGTAAACCCACCACTGAACAGGATTAACCATTGCAGAGGTGAATTTCTGGTGTATGTGCACGTTTGGTACTTCAGCTTGCACCGCAGACACAAAGCGAGCAGAATTCCCCACCTCGCTGGAGGTCTTGGTAAGTATTTTTACTCACATACTCTCCATTAGGACACAGAATAAACTGTGTGGTCTTCATGGGGTGCTGATTCCAAGGACAAACCGACTGGATGAAAAGGTCAAAAGAAGCTAACAGAGTGCAATGTGGGTTTAGGTAGATTTTTCGTGTAAGTCACGACGAGTCACACTGCAGATCCTCCATGCAGTCTTCCAAGGTTTTGGGTTACTCTGCCTCAGTTAAATGCAATGCTTAAATTGCAGGACTTTGTCTACGAGCCAGTGATAATAATGGTAATTAACAGCTGTGTCTTTCAAGAGGCCAAGTACAAATGGGAAGGTTGGTACATGTAGAACCGAGAGAAGAAATGTTCTTCTCCCAGCATATCGCATCCCTCTGGAGTTCACTTATGTGGAAGATTTAAACAAATAGGGTGGCTAAAATGAAAACAGGAGCTTTGGCTGGATCATGTTGTGGCCATTTATAGCATCTGTGGTTATCAGACTCCAGCCAGTTATTAATGGCTTGAACCTGCCAGAACAGGGGAGGCTGAGCTGAGCTCTGAAGCAGAAGCTGTTCCCTGTTTTCAGGTGCTGAGGCGCTGGCCCAGGGTGATGGCCCAGAGAAGCTGTGGCTGCCCCATCCCTGGCAGTGCTCAAGGCCAGGTTGGACACAGGGGCTTTGCTCAGATGATGAGCAGGGGATGGGGGGAGCTGAGGCTCATTGTCATCTCCTTTTGCTCAGGCAGTTCAGATCTCAGGCTCACTTGGAAAACGCAGTTGATCCCTGGTGAAAGTGTAGGTTAAAGACCAGGGGGAACAGTTGGGATCCTGCTTTTGGGTGTGAGTGATGAGAGAAGGAGAAAACCCAACTTGGTTATTCCTGGTCACTCAGCTCCGGGTATTTGCTGTGTGGGAACTGCCATGCTGCCGAGTGCATCCCAGAGCAGGCTCTGCACCCGCATGGAGGAAACATCCTCCCCCGTGTCCCGAGCCTGCTCCTGTGATGGACATGCTTATTTTTGCTTACTCAGGAAGGAGCTGGAGCCTGAGCAGTGCTTTCCCAGCACAGGAAGTGATGGCAAGCTGCAGCTCCAGTGAAGTCATTGTTTTTGTTACCAAAAAAGTATGGATTTGTCTCCAGTTCTGTCGCAGTCCAGCCTATTCCCTGAGCAGCTATAAAGATTCCCAACCTGTACATAGATTGTTACGACCAAAAATCCCTGTGATGCTTCAAAACTCCTTTTGGGAATGGAGGTTGAGGTGAAACTAAAACAAATGTGCTCTTCTGGTCCATGGTGTGGCTGCTGCTTTCCACCTCATCCATTGAGTGTGGGATGTCACGTCCCAGAGGAGAAGAGCATTCTCCTAGAGGAGAAAACAGAGCAAAGCTGCAGGATCAGAGCATTTCTGAGCCTGAAGCAGAGATGTTAAGGTGCAGAATTGTGTTAGTGAGTGCTCCCGCCCCATGCAAACACAGCTGCTCACTTTGCATGGCCTCTGCAGCATCCCCAGCTGTCATCACTGCCTCCCATGGCCTTTACCCTGGTGATGCTCAACCCCGGCTGGCCCAGTGGCTCCAGCAACTCAGGGCCATTTGCAGTGCTGGGACAGAGGTTTGGCTTCTCGTTCCCTAGGAAATGCCTTCCCGGGAGCCAGTGAACTGTGTGGGGCTTGCTCCGAGCCGGGTTGGAGCTGTGGAGGGAAGCGCATTGTAAGACCCTGTAGGGAAGGGTTCCTTAGCACAGCCTCGTCCCCTCAATGGAGACACCTGCTTTAAAGACAGCAGTTTGAGGGGTGGTGTTGAACAGGGACCTCACAGCCCCTCTGCTCTTTGGCTTCTTGGGTTATGTTAGCGCTGTGCTGCTGCTGCCCGGTGCGATGGTGAGGGACAGCCAGGGACACGTGGGGAGTTCCAGCTCTGCGATCGTTTGGGAGGCTTTGGTCAATAAAAGGGAGGGTTGGGAATTCAGGAACCTCCCTGCCTGCCCCTAAACCAAACAGACCGAGCTCATGCAGCCACGTGGGCACCGAGTCCTTGCACTTGGTGACATCCCGACACGTTACCGAGCGCAGGTCAGAGTGGGAGTCATGAAGCTTCCTGAGTTAAACAGGCTGTGGGCTGCAATCAGGACACGGTCCTTGTGCCTCCAGCCAGGAGTGCTCCCGGTGCTCAGGGACTGCAGGGAGGATGGAGCCTGGGACTCCCTGCAGGGTCCCTGGTGCTGCTGCTGCCCCATGGAATGGAGGGACCCAGCACTCGGCCCGAGCCCGCTGCCACCCATGCTCAGCCAGAGCCGGGGTGCTGGGGTTTGTTCCAGGCTTCTGGATTTATGCTGGGAGTGTCCTGCAACGGTCCCAGTTAGCAGGATTTTGGGTGTAGTTATTTCCTCAGCCACCCCTCGCCATTAACAGTTCTCCTTATGCGTCACTATATAATGTGTAATTTATACAGCTGCATTTGGTGACTGGAATTAGCATCCAGCCTGGTCAGCAGAGCAAAGGAAGCGCAGGGCTCTTGGAGAAATTGGTCTCAAAGCCCATTAAAAGCAGCAGAGTTGATACTGCCAGAGAAAAGCAGGAATGGGAGTCATCTTTTGTGCTGAGCTACCCAGCGCTGTGCAGGAAAACCTCCTGCTGAGGAAATGGTGCTGTTCTCGATTAAATTTAGTGTGACTTTCCTGTGAGCATCATCCTGGATGTGTGAGTCTGATGGGGCACAGCTGAGGGACCTGGGGGGTTCAGGTGGAGAAGAGAAGGCTCGGGGGAAACCTGATGGCTCCCTACCAGTGCCTGACAGGAGGATGGAGCCAGGAGGGGCTGGGCTCTGCTCCCAAGGAACAAGGGATGGGACAAGAGGAACCGGGCTCAAGCTGCACCAGGGCAGGTTCAGATGGAGCTGAGGAGCAATTCCTGCCCCACAGGGTGCTCAGGCAAGAGGCTGCCNCTACCAGTGCCTGACAGGAGGATGGAGCCAGGAGGGGCTGGGCTCTGCTCCCAAGGAACAAGGGATGGGACAAGAGGAACCGGGCTCAAGCTGCACCAGGGCAGGTTCAGATGGAGCTGAGGAGCAATCCCTGCCCCACAGGGTGCTCAGGCATTGGAAGAGGCTGCCCAGGGCAGGGCTGCAGGCACCGGCCCTGCAAGGGTTCACACACCATGGGGACAAGGCCTCAGTGCCATGGGACAGGGGTGGCCTGGGCAGGGCTGGGCAATGGTTGGATGGGATGAGCTTGAAGGGCTTTTCCAGCCTGGTTCATTCTGTGGTTCCAGGGGATGGGCACCCTGGGGGCACAGCCCTGTGCCAGACGGTGCCCAAGGCACCAGGGCTGCCCCGGCAGCAGGACAGCTTCTGAAGCAGCAGCAGCCTTTGAAATGGGTTGGATAAAACGTGGGGCTGCAAACCATGGCAGAAAGCTGCGGGAAACGGGCTCGCTCTGACCTCCTGCAAATGGGAGCAGATTTGATGGGTTTTACTGCTTTGTGCCGTGGCCAGCTGGGGAAGGAGCCACGGGAATGCTGCTCCAGCATCCGGCCTGGCCCTGGTGCGAGGTAATGCAGTAATGAGCCGCTTGGCTCCACTTCTGTCCTCGGGTAAGCCCCAGGGCTTTTTATTTTGTCTTTCCTGTGGTTCTGTTGAGAGCTTTACTTGGTGCTAAAATTCAGGCTCTGGAGCACATCCGAAATGTCCTGGCAGGCGCCAGAGCCGCTGTTCCTTCAGGCAGGAGCTGCAGGACAGCTGTGGAAAGACCCAGGAACAAGTGGCTGGACTGCTACGTCCACAGCGAGAGGCAGATGTTGGTGAGCAGGGAGCAGCCTCACACAGATCTGCTGTGCGCACACTCTGAGCCATTTGTGGTGCAAGTCAGCTGTGGGGCTCGTCTGGCCAACCCTGCTGGGGTCTGCGGGCTGGGGTCTATGTGCGATGGGAACCTGGGGGTCAGAACCCGGATTGCTTTGGAACTCGGGAGGCCAAGAACTGTTCTCAGACCCCATAGAAGCTGCGGGGCTGACTCGGTGCTCCGGAGGTTAAACCCAAGGGTTGGCTTTGTGCTCTTCATGAGCACTTTGGTTCTTCCTGGCTTCCTTCCTCCTCTTCCAATCAATAATGTAAAGTATTGTGAACATGGAAAAGATGCTGCAGTTCAGCTCATCTCATTGGTGGTCTCATCTGCAGGTGCAGAGAACAAGAGGACTGCAAGGAAGGGTCCCGAAGCTCCATTTCTTTGCAATAAAAATAGATTTTAGAGGACTCCCTTTGAAGTTGTTTTTTGTAGCTATAAAAAGAATATGGAAATGCTTCCCCTTGGTACGTCTACATCCTTCCCACTAAGTAAGCTATTTCCTTTCCTCTCTGCTGATGAGGAAGTTCTCCTCTGGAGGTTCAGCTTTGATGTCTCAGGCAGAGAAAAATCACATTAGCAAACCTGCAGGAAAGAACTAGCACAGCCCAGGTCCTGGGGCCTGGAATCCAGGAATTAACCCTCCTGTTCCATTCATGCTGGCTTCAGGTGGGCTGGGAAAATGGCTTGGTGTCAGCTAGAACTGTTCCCTGCCTGGAGCCGTGCTGTGCCAAGCTGCGCTGTGCTGTGCCGTGCTGTGCCATGCTGTACCATGCTATGCCATGCTGTGCAGATTCCCAGACTCCCTTGTTTAAGAGGCTGAGAGCCTGAGGGACAGCCCTGATTAAGATGTGTTTGCTGTGTATCCNGCTAGAACTGTTCCCTGCCTGGAGCCGTGCTGTGCCAAGCTGCGCTGTGCTGTGCCGTGCTGTGCCATGCTGTGCCATGCTGTACCATGCTATGCCATGCTGTGCAGATTCCCAGACTCCCTTGTTTAAGAGGCTGAGAGCCTGAGGGACAGCCCTGATTAAGATGTGTTTGCTGTGTATCCCTTCTCCCGGGAAAGCTTGGCTGGAACAGTTCTGCTGGATGCACTGAGGGCTGTTCAGAGTTGAGGTGACAGAGCTGTGCTTTGTTTTCTGAGTCAACACCTTTGTTCCTGCTGGCCTGGCCAAACAGTGCCCCCAGCATCCTGCCTCTGGTCCCTGCGCAGTGCCGGTGAGAGCCCCATGAGCCAGGCAGCAGCAATCTCTGCAGGCTGGGGCAGGACGCGCTGCTCCTGTCCTGTCCAGTCCAGCTGCAGGGCACAACCAAAATCCGCATCAGCATTTGTGTGCAGCCACAAGCGTCCTCAACAGCCGAGACCCCGACTGGTGCCCAGCGCTGGCTGCAGCATCCTGTCCACATCCCCATCCCATCCGCACTGCAAGGACCTGGTCCACATCCCCATCCCATCCCAGCCACACTGCAAGCACCTGGTCCACATCCCCATCCCAGTCACACTGCAAGCACCTGGTCCACATCCCCATCCCATCCCAGTCACACTGCAAGAACCAGGTCCACATCCCCATCCCATCCCAGCCACACTGCAAGGACCAGGTCCACATCCCCATCCCATCCCAGCCACACTGCAAGGACCAGGTCCACATCCCCATCCCATCCCAGCCACACTGCAAGGACCAGGTCCACATCCCCATCCCATCCCAGCCACACTGCAAGGACCAGGTCCACATCCCCATCCCATCCCAGCCACACTGCAAGGACCAGGTCCACATCCCCATCCCATCCCAGCCACACTGCAANCATCCCCATCCCAGCCC
This sequence comes from Agapornis roseicollis, assembly GCA_002631895.1. Classification (NCBI taxonomy): domain Eukaryota; kingdom Metazoa; phylum Chordata; class Aves; order Psittaciformes; family Psittacidae; genus Agapornis; species Agapornis roseicollis. Next base: position 7,666 of record NDXB01011332.1, on the reverse strand, counting down.
CACTGCAAGGACCAGGTCCACACCCCCACCCCATCCCAGCCACACTGCAAGGACCAGGTCCACATCCCCATCCCATCCCAGCCACACTGCAAGGACCAGGTCCACATCCCCATCCCCATCCCATCCCAGCCACACTGCAAGGACCAGGTCCCTCTCCCCATAGCAGGGCTGACAGGGTTAGCAGGAACGCGCAGCATTCCCGCGCCCAGAAAGGGGCGACGTGTCCAAGGTCTGTGCCTCAGCTCTATTTTTCCATTCCCTTTCATTAAGCGAAACCTCTGCCCTGTTTATCTGAGCTATAAATAGTGCCCCCGCGCCTGCCTCTGCTCTGGCTGTGCTCAGTAACAGCCGCTGGGGTTTGGGTTTTAAACCTGAGTTTTATTTTGCCTGTTGCTAGTGTCAGGAGGGAGCGAAAACCAGATTAAACAAGGAGAGATTAAAGTGAGAGGTTTATAAATGGGTCTAAAAATAAACCCGTGCTCCTTAAGGCAGCAGGGGCCTGTTGCACACAGAGCAGCACAGTGCCTTCAGCAGGAGCCAGCCCCTTGATTCCTGCTGCTGATAGAGGAGCATGTGTCAGTGCCTGGTGAAAGCAGAGCTCAGCTCCGTGTGCAGGGCTGGGATCAGGGTGAATCAGCCATTTCAGTGGCTTTTGCCAGTTCTGAGCTCGCTTCCAGCCTGCTCACAGCACATCTGTGAGGGCTCTCTCCCAGTTCAGTGCATTGACTGCATTTAACCCACCAGTAACACAGGATACAAGTGCGTTTGCACCCTCACAGCACACGTTCTCCCTTTGCTGGGGCAGGAGCAGGGAGCAGCTGCCCTGTGCACTGCCGTGTATTCCTGGGCTCCAGACCTCTGCATTCCAACTGCCCCAGAGGGTAGGGAAACAACCCAGACCAGGACCATGAGCAGCAGCAGAGCCAAAGGTGTGGTGGGTCTCCTGCTTCCCCTGCCTGATGCACCCCCCTCCTAACAGAGTGCAAAAGGGCTCATACCTTTGTGTCTGCTTGTTTCACGCTCTTGGAGTCGAGAAGTGCACCCAAAACACTGGAAAAGCCCAAAGCCATGAGTGCAGCATCCACAGCACGGCCACATGCAGCATCCACAGCACGGCCACGTGCAGCATCCACAGCACGGCCACGTGCAGCATCCACAGCACGGCCACGTGCAGCATCCACAGCATGGCCACATGCAGCATCCACAGCACGGCCACGTGCAGCACCCCGTGCTCAGAGCAGGCACCCAGGCAGGGGTGCGGGTCTCTGGGTCAGCTCCCCGGAGCAGGAGGGCAGGGGCAGAGCTGCACCTTTGCCCCGGTCATTGTAACCCGGTCTCTGTTTCTGAAGCAGGGCATTGCCAGGGGCACACAAGGCCTGGTTCCTTCACTCGGGCACCGCATGGCTCACTGCAGCCTCCTGCAGCCTGGGCTGCTGCTGGCCCGTCGCTGTGGGCTGGCTGGGACACACGGGTCAGGGAGCGTGCTGGTCCCTGGCAGTCCTGCAGTGCACAATTCCCGACTGGCTTTAACCCCCTTTGCATGCAAGAGTGAGGGTGCTGAGGCGCTGGCACAGGGTGATGGCCCAGAGAAGCTGTGGCTGCCCCATCCCTGGCAGTGCTCAAGGCCAGGTTGGACACAGGGGCTTGGAGCAAGCTGCTCCAGTGGAAGAGGTCCTTGCCCATGGCAGGGGTTGGAGCTGGAGGAGCTTTGAGGTCCCTTCAACACAAACCATTTTGTGATTCTATGGTTCCATGCAACCCCTACAAGCAGGGTTTTGGGAGCTGGTGCCCCTTAGAAATCCCAGTGTTGTGGCTTTCATGGTTTCTGATGTGTACTTTCTGCCTTGCTGGTCAGCGCGGCCGAGGCTGAGGCAGGACCTGATGCCACCACCGGTGCCCTGCCTGGGACACTGCCTGCTCCTGGCGCAGCCAGGGGGGATGCTTGTGGAGGCTGCTCAGGAAGGGTGCTCAGCTCCAAGGGCTCCGGGTTTGCCTCGGAGCACCTGGGAGGGCTGGGATGGTGAGAACACCGTCAAGAACGAGGTCACTGAGCAAGAGCTGCCGGGAGGAAGTGGAAAATCCCGGCTCAGAGAGCCCAGAGCCGATCCCTGAGCAGGAGCTCATGCCTCAGTAGTGCAGAGGAATTCTTGGGGCGGGGAGAGCCGCGCAGACAGGCCCTAATTGCAGCGTGTGTAATTTCCTATGGGGCGTTAGCAATATGTAAGGTGTGGAGTAATGGAAAATGGGGAAAGCTGACATGCTGGCTTGAAAACCAGCTCAACGAGAAACAGCCCTGAGCTCCTGTCGGGTGTAATTGGGAAGTGTCAATTATACACGGCTGGGCCATAAGAGGATTACTGCCACAGAAAAGACTCCTTTGTCTGGAAACCCCACTGGTTGATAGTGGAGATATTCCCCTCCCTTCTCTATTGTGTAAACAGTGCTGGTGTATTTGCATTGCCTCTCTCTTGTGAGAATAGACATGCACTTGCTGGGCATGTGTGTCCCAGCACTTTAACTGCTTCGGTGCCGGCTCCTCCCTGCTTCTGGAAGTCAAGAACTAGTTTTGCACATCCCAGCAGCGGAAGGGAGCAGACACAGGGGAGCCCACATGTTCCTGTGTGCTGTGTTTAACATGCAGCCTCAAGGACACTTGCCATTAGTCCCTATGGAAAGCTTCCAGTTCCCACTTCTGCTTCCAGCAAAAGCAGTGACTGGATTGCTGCCGGCTCTGCATACATCTGTCCCAAACAAAGGCTATCGGTATTTACTGACATTCAGGGACAAAATGCACCATGTGGGGAGCTGAAGGCTCCTAATGTAGTGTCTCCTAGGGAAGCTAAGGCAGAGCCTCCTGGCTGTATTCCGGGGCTGGGGTCTCTCAGCCAGCAGGTTGTCATCCGAGCTGCTCCCTTCCGCTACCAGCGCTCCAGAGCTCCGGAGCTGCGGTCAGAAACCGTGTGTGCGCTCCCGGAGCACCCGCTGCCAGCGCGGGCGAGCGGCCCCAAGGGGAGCTGCCCACCTGTGTGACATGAGCCGTGCCTGATGGGCACAGCCTGGTTCCGAGGGAGCGACGAGATTTGCCCAGCTCTGGTGTGAAACCCTCCAGCCTTCTCCATAATGTCTGGGTTTCCATTGCAGATGAGCTGACGTGGCTTTACACTGTTACTTACACGCTTTGGGGCTGATGCCATGCGTTGCTTCAAGGGAAAGGGGAAGGCTGGGTATTAAATCCTATTAAAAGCAAACCCAGCCCCCATCCATCCCCAGAATGAGTCCCCTTTGTAGTCGGGTGTTACTCCCGAGCAGGTAGACTTGCATTAGCAGGGGTGATCAGACCCACAGCAGGGACTCCCATCCCTCTCCCAACCTGCTGGGGGGTGCCCTGACTTGAGCACTCGATGGAGCTGCCTGGGAACAGCAGCACTGGGAAGAGTGCTGCTGGTCTGTGTGCCAGGGCTTGCCCCAGCAGGAGCTCATCCCGGGCCCACAGCTCCTGCTCTGCATCCTGCAGGTCCCTGGCAGGGGCAGGTGAGATGCTCTGCAGGCACCAGTCCCACAGGCACCATCCCTAGCCCCAGGACGGGGCTGTGCCCGGTGGTGGAGGAGGAGAGAGGAAAGAAAGAGTCAGCAGATCCTGTGGGGACAGACCCCATCCATGGCGGGGGCCGGGGGTGCTGCTCACCCCAAGTGAGCCGCTCACTGCAGCCCCATGTGAAAGTTCTCACCCTCAGGTTTCCCACTCTAGCACATTTTTATGAGTCTCTGTTTCCAATCCAAATTGCGGTTATGAGCAGAACCCCATTAGAAGCAGGCGATGAGTTCTGTGTTTAAATAGGAATAAAATGCTCCTCAATCCCTTCACCTCCACCGTGTGGTGTGAAGCAGCAGACGAGCTGGTGTCCTCCCGCAGCATTCCTCCGTGGCTGTTGCTTTCCGCCTGTACCTCGGGCTCTCTGATGCTCACCTGCAGAGGCACTCGGTCCTGTACAGTAGCACCACGGGCACAGACCACGGACACCTTCACCTGCAGGGGTTGTGTTTTAAATCCATTGCTCTGCTGTGGATCCTGGTGTCTGGCCTGGGGTGGATCTCCTGTTTCGTTTGGGGACACCTTGAGTTATCCTTTAACAAGTTAAACTACACCTTCAGATCTGCCAAATTTCTGCTCACAACCAACACAGACATGCTCTGCTTCAAAGTGTGGGTTACCTCTGGCATCATCCCTGTGTCATCAAAGAACAGATTAAATCCCTGTGAATGCCATAACTCCCAGTGCAGCACAGGAATCCTAATGGCAGTGCCACATTTCCACATGGCAAATTAACAGGGACCTGCTGCTGTGCCAGGGGTGTCAGTGGGGAAATGCCCTAATCCAAAATGAACCCTTTGCACACACAGGGAGTGGTGGGCATCAGCATTCCTGAGGCTTCTCCAATGCCACTGCTGCATCCAGGAAGCACTGGGGGCTTCCGGTTCCTGGTGTCCCAGTTGCTGACTGGGGGAATTGGGGTGTACCTTTGGAAAACACTGACTGTTCAGTTCCAATGTCCTTGTGCATATTGCTTCAAAACATTCTGTTTACTGAAGGTAGCTCAGTGTCACCTCGCTGTGGTTCAGTGTAACCCCCCTGTCTGTGTTCCAGTGTCTCAGCTGCAGTAAAGGAGCCAGTGCAATGCCTGGAGGAACTGCGCAACGTCCCACAGCAGGAGCCACATCTCTGTCCTGCCACAGCACCCCAGCAGCATCCCAGCGGAGCCTCCCTTGGGTTGTTCTGCTGCTGGAACCAGGCAGAGATCCACATCACCTTCAGAGACAGACAAACCAAAGGAGCTCCAGAGGTCACATGGATAATTCAGGGATAAAGTCTCAAAGTCTGCAGGTAGAATTGAGAGCCAAAGGCTCCGAGAGGTGATTCTGCCACTGAAACCTGCTGGTGACCGACCAAAGTCTGCCCCAAGATGTAAAGATCACAAAGTGTTCCCCAAAGTCAGAAAATCTTTCAGAACTTTCCTGACTTCAGATAAGCTCTCAGCATCCTGCTTGCTGCTGGCTTTGTGCCGTGCCTTCAACTTACTCATCCATTAGGGAAGTTTACTCCACAAGGATGTGGGCTTGAGACTTAACTTTGAAAACACTGAATAAAGACACATCTCTGAGCAAATGTCTGTGCATTGAAGCTTCTCGGACACTCGTTGTGAGAAGGAATAACTGTAAAATCCCACTGGTTTGTGTTGGAAGGGACCTCAAAGCTCCTCCAGCTCCAACCCCTGCCATGGGCAGGGACCCCTTCCACTGGAGCAGCTTGCTCCAAGCCCCTGTGTCCAACCTGGCCTTGAGCACTGCCAGGGATGGGGCAGCCACAGCTTCTCTGGGCCATCACCCTGTGCCAGCGCCTCAGCACCTGCAAACAGGGAACAGCTTCTGCCTCCGAGCTCAGCTCAGGCTCCCCTGTTCGGGCAGGTTCAAGCCATTGCCCTTGGCCTGGCCCTACAGGCCCTTGTCCCAAGCCCCTCTCCAGGTTCCCTGCAGCCCCTTTAGGCCCTGGAGCTGCTCTCAGGTCTCCCCTTCAGGAGCCTTCTCTCCCCCAGGCTGCCCCAGCCCAGCTCTCTCAGCCTGGCTCCAGAGCAGAGCTGCTCCAGCCCTCGCAGCAGCTCCATGGCCTCCTCTGCCCTTGCTCCAACAGCTCCAGGTCCCTCCCGTGCTGGGTTCACGTTCACACATGGGGTCACTGCCTCTCCATCTGCCCACGTCCTGTGTTTGGAGGAGTTTTGGAAGCACTGGCAGGGTCCGTGCTGCACAGCAGCAGCAGACATTATTTATCACAGCAGGTTGGTGTGTGTCTGCATGTTCATACGTTTGCATTTGTAACTTGCTGTGGTTTTACAGAGAAGTATGAGAGTTTCTGGCCATGGTTACTTTGCAGGTTTAAATTCAGAGCCTGGAGGAAATAACTCAGGACCTTGGCAGCAGCAGCAGAATGGGGTTTCCGTTCACTGCAGGTCTTCCAGGAGTCGGGCCGTGCTCAGTGGATCTTTTCTCCCTCCAGCAGTGGCTCAATGCAGTGATTCAGACCCTGGAAAGAGAAGTCACTCATGGGAACTTCTGCCCTGCCCCCATGTCTCTCCCTTTGCCAAGGCAATGGTCTGCAGCATCTAATGGCAGCCCATGGCAGGGCCTTGGAACTTGAGGATCTTAAGGTTCTTTCCAACCTTAACTGTTCTATGATTCTCTGTGATTCTATCAAATCACCCTAAAGCAAAGACACCCCCTCCAGTGTTGTTTTTTATTACTTCTCCCCCCATGCACATCCCCAGAAGTTCTCCATCAGAGTCGAGTGAGGAGCTCCAGGTTGCTGAGAGCACTCCTGGGGGTTTTAGTTGCATTTTGTGGACCCCTTGGACCCACAGGGGTCTGGGACTCCTAGGCCAAAACACAGTAGCTACGGATCTGTTGGGTAACAGCATTCATATTGTGCATGACCCCAGCTGAGGGGAGCCTGGGGCTGCTCAGGGCTCCCTGCTCCGAGGGGCAGCATTTTCCAAATGCTGAAGAACAAGCATCAATTATTGAACAAGTCCAGAGGAGGCCACGAGGATGAGCAGGGACTGGAGCATCTCCCATATGAAGACAGGCTGAGAGAGTTGGGGCTGTTCAGCCTGGGGAAGAGAAGGCTGCGTGGAGACCTCAGAGCAGCTTCCAGTATCTGAAGGGGGCCTATAGGGATGCTGGGGAGGGACTCTTCATTAGGGACTGTAGTGACAGGACAAGGGGGAACGGGTTCAAACTGAAACAGGTGCTGAGGAGCTGGCACAGGGTGCCCAGAGAAGCTGTGGCTGCCCATCCCTGGCAGTGTTCAAGGCCAGGTTGGACACAGGGGTTTGGAGCAAGCTGCTCCAGTGGAAGGGGTTGGAGCTGGAGGAGCTTTAAGGTCCCTCCAGCACAAACCATTCCATGATTCTATGGTTCTATGAATTATGCTTATGAGAGACATTAGGGGATGTGATTACTGCCTTGCTTTTCAGGCTGAGTAATAATTGCTTCGTGTGACAAATCCTCCCCTGGGATTCCCTTGTGCATTCCATTTGCTGCAGCTGTAGGAAAATTACCAGCTTCACAGCATGCAGTTTGTCTTGACAGTGTCAAATCCACATCGGGAGCTCTTGGTGCAGCTCTCGGTGGCAGAGCCCTCAGTGCATTCGCTTTCACTGGGCCCAGAATGGTCCTTTTCCTCCCGCTCCCCTCCAAGCCCCGACCTTGCCTGATTTCCTTAGGCAAACCCCACGGAGCTCCTCCCCTCTCCTATGGGTGTCTCAGGGGACCACAGGCATTGCTGATGAGGCTGTGCCTGCTGCGTCTAACACAGCCTCCATCCCTGGCAGTGCTCAAGGCCAGGTTGGACACAGGGGCTTGGAGCAAGCTGCTCCAGTGGAAGGGTCCCTGCCCGTGGGAGCAGGGGTTGGAGCTGGAGGAGCTTTGAGGTCCCTTCAGCCCAAAGCAGCCTGGATCCAGGTATAAGATGACCACAAAAGCCCCCGAGTGCACCAGGAGCGCGAGTGCGGAGCCCCCAGGTGCAGAGCGATGTCTGCGTGTGCCAATGCCCCTTCCCCTCCCCTCCCCTCCCTTCCCCTTCCCCTCCCCTCCCTTCCCCTCCCCTCCCTTCCCC
>NDXB01011330.1:1439-23714 GCA_002631895.1 Agapornis roseicollis | reverse complement strand
AATTTAACAGTTTTAGCTGTCAGCTACCTTTCCAAAACAGGAAAGTTCTGTGCTCCTGTAACTGAGCTAAGAGCCTTCAGCTCCTTTTAGAGACAATAGAGAGCACCAATTATTCAGTGATTCATCTGACCTATTTTAAACATCAACTTCAGGGAAGCTTTAATCATAACCCACAAAATGTCTTTCCTCTCCACTGACTGTGGAGAAGTGTTTATCACATCACAGACATCTGCATTTACTCAGCCCCAATTGCATCCAGGGAAACTAAAGCCCAGACTGATTTTCTTCATTTCATTGGAGTTTGACATTTAAATGTCTTCCAAATCTGTGCGTGGTTACACAGACAGGGGAAGTAAATCCAGGTCTGAATTCCAGGCATTATTTTCCTTCTGGGTCTAGTATAAAATGAGAAATGGTTTGGGTTTAGCTTCTCTTTTCATTACAACTGAATTCTCCAAACAGGCCAATATGGTTTGAGTTCTTCTCTTCAACAGAGCATCAATATCCCCAGAAGACCAAATCTCAGTGTTGGAATTCTCGCTCAGATCTGTTTGATCATTTAAAACTTAATCCTAATAATTTGTCTCAAATTTACATCACACCAACCTATCTAAAATCCCATCTGCCCAGGCTGTTTTGCTTCAGATATGTACATTCGAGTCTTGTCAGGCAGTTTGAGCTGTCAGCATCTACTGTAGGTTAGATGAAGTTGTGCAACAGGGTGAATATGGTTTGCAGGATTTCTCCATAGTGGTATCATTCAGTTACTATATTTCACAGTAAATCTATTTTCTAACTCAAGTAAAACATTGTATTTCCCATGGGGAAAAAAATCATCTTGCCTTTCTCTTCCCTTCATGCCTCTTCCTCCATGCCAATTTTCTCCCTTCTTCCAGTAAAACAACTCTTCTCCCTCACTGGGGGGCTAGAAAGGTGGCTTCCATTCAGTTCTACCTTGCAACTGAACCACAAGTCCCATAAAGAAGAAGGAGATGTCCAGTCCATCTTTCACATCTATTTTGCTGCCTTAACACGCCTTCTTCTCCAGTCATCCAACTACATGGGCGGCTCTTCCTGGCACTGCCTTCAAAACACTTTGAGCTCTTTACCTCTCTTGTCTCAGATCCTCTGCCCCCAACTCCTGTCAGCCCCCAGTTATCAGACTTGGAGCTCACTGACTCTGCCTTTTATTGAGATTCCTGATACTTCCTTCATAAGATCCTGAGTAAAGGCCCTAAGGTCTTGGCAAACTTGGTAATGATGTCCCTGATGTTCAGCTTTGTGCCAACATGTTCTTGGAAACTCCACTCATCCCTGGGTTGGAACAAGGAGATGGAATAGATTGTTACACAGAAAAATAAAAGAAAAAGGAATATTTTGGGTAAGAAAAGGCTGTTTTAGTGCTGCTGCATTTGGAAGAGGAGCTTCTGTTTTACTGACCAGGTGTTTGCAGCAGTTGCATTTCTCACTGTTTTCTAAAAGTCTGCCCAAACCAATCTCAAAGCACTCGGACATAGAAAAAGCAAACAAACAAACAAGAAACAACCTATATTTGCTCTACAGAAGCTTCTTCTGTTCAAACAGCTACTGTCTATGAAGAACCTGGCCTTACTGCACATAGTATCATACAATCATGGAATAACCAGGTTGGAAAAGACCTTCAAGGTCATCAAGTCCATGCTCAAGCCTTTCATTTTTCCCCATGTTCTCAAACCAGCATGGCACTAACCAGGGCCTGACTACAAATGTATTGAATCCACCAGACCTTTACCACTGCTCCAGGTGAAGAAAGTGGGGACAAACATTGTCTTCCCCAACAATGAAGAGCTAGTTCTGGAACTTGGAACTTACGAAAGGCTGGGACTTGGAATCTGCTCTGGGTAACCCAGACTTCCAAGAGCACAAAGAAAGAAGCATTTTAATTCAACATGGAAATGTTTAAGTAACAGGAAAGGATTAGCAGGTAGCTGGAAATCTGGGACAACTTGACAGAGAAGCTAAGAAAGATCTATATTTTCATGTAAGACTGTAGCTTGGGGGATCTGGTTCAGTGTAGGTAGTCAAAGATGTAGATTTAGGGGCAATGCAGAGACAACATAGAGGGGAAAAAGGGAATGCATGCCCAGGATATCCTCCTCTCCTATCTCTGTGGGGAGATGAGGAGCCAGCTCAGACCACTGGTGATAGGAACCAACCCAGGTAAAGGGGTGAGCCTAAGAAGAGGAAGAAAAGCCAGTAAAAAGGTAACTGGCAGTGGAAGCAGGTGGGCACTGGACTGAGAACCAGGTAAGTGAGCCTGGGAGAAAGATGGTCTTGCATTCACTGTCTTCTCCAAGGAACTTGCATCTTCATTTAATGTTTCACATAAGCAGAGGAGTATTTCCCACTGAAATAGTGCAGGGAAGGAGAGGGGTTCTGGTCTGACACATTCACACAAACCTGTGTACCCTGACCTCGTGATTTTAACCTCTAATTCCAGCTTTTTCCTGTTTGGATGAGCCTTTTACTGATTCATGGGTCAGCTCCCCCCTATGGTAGACAGGCTGTCTCCAGGCAGAGACCCACTACTACCAGCCTGCTGGTCTAGTAGCTTCATAGACACCTCTTAACTTTGATCTTACCAGAAACAGCTTTTGGTGTTTGGACAGTCAAGAGGAATGGCTGAACCTCACCTATCACCTTGTGATAGACATGGTCTAGTAGCTGGATCCCATAGGACATAAATCCCACACAGTTTAAGAGACCAGAGTCTTGCTTTCAACTTGCTGGTACCCAACCACACAGCATCTGCTGGGTATTTCCATTTCTGACATAAAAACAGTCCTTGGCCTGACTGTTTGACACAAAACTATGTTTTTGTTTGTTTGTGAGAAGGTTGCTCCCTCATCATTTGTGTCTTCTTGAGAATGTGCTGTATCCAAACATGTTATCTTCCTTCCATCCTAGGCTGGGCTTGCTTATGCCCATTGACACTTAAAGAGTTGTCCAACACTGAAGCAAATGGAGCCAGCTTTGTTGTCAGGCTTCTATTACTCAACTTCTTTATCTCTTAGCTAAAAGCTTTAATGGATCTGTTTTGTTGGAGTATTTGACACTGGAGGCTATGATGAACTTCAAAGGTGTTTGATAGCAGTTTTGTCACTGATTTTGTAAAAAGACCACATAGTTTGATTAAAAGTAAACTCTACTCATACTCATGGAACTCTGCTGATCTATTTTTACTGCATCACAAATATAGCTGAGGAGAGGGGGAAATCCCACTGACTAAACAGGACAGGATGTGTGGGAAGGATGGAGCACGTCTCCATCCTGTATTAACCAGGTACTCATTAACTCTCTGATAACCAGTTTAGACAACACAAAGTGAAACGTCTCCAGCACCAGATGGTAGTGATGAGGAAGACAGAGAAGTGCATCAGGCAAGATAAAACTTGGCATGAAAATATACAGAGGAATTTCTGCTGATTAGGGCAGAGATTGGAATCTGAGAGTCCGAAGTTTAATCACTCCTTTGTTGCCAAGGAGTATCTGAGAAGTATAGGGACAAAGATAACTCCCATCCCTGGCTACATAGTTGGTCCATCCTCAAGAAACCCCCAACCATCTAGTGATGCACTTTCTGATTTAGCCCAAGTGATGCAGTGTCCATGGGATAAATCCATACTTCGTGTGTGCTGCTGACCACTGTGGGTACCAGATGCAGCACAGTTTAAGTTTTCAATCTCCAGAATGTTCCAAAGTTCAGAGATGTGAGCATCCTTTTGGCCCACGCAGCTTTAATTCAAGATTGATGTACACTGATTAAACTTCTTAATTAAACACTACCACGTGCTTTCTCCAAGGTGTCCCAGAGCATTACAACATCACCTCATCCTTTGCCACAGGGAACACTCTTTTAACGAACAAAAGGCAAACTTTGGCAGTAGTACTGTGAAAGGTTTATTCCTTGGAAGCAATCAGTTACTTTCAATATCTTTCTGGATGCTTGAAGGGAAGGCATCATAATGAGGAAAGCATTTCTCAGACTAATGAAAAGTCTCTCTGAGCGAAGCAGAAGGATTTTATTGACAAGGATCCTACATAGGCTTTCATACTCTCACTGTGTAGATAGACAGATATTTTTGGAATGCGTCTCCTGATGAGATATCAGGGCTGTTATTAATTCTGTCTGTCATTTTTATTGAAAGCCAAACAAATTGCATAGAGTGGATGAAGAGCAAATGGAAACCTTCAGTGGCAAGTAGCGCAAGAGCCCCCAAGACCAAATTAAGCCATGCTTTCTCTTTCACATGCCTTTAATATCCCATGTTCTACCTTGGTAAGAACATTTCGCAGGCACGTATCGTGCACTAAGCAGCAAAAACATGTGCAGAACTCAAAAGTTGCAGACTTTGATTTCCATGTAGATTAAAGAATATAGTAGCAATGCAAAGTGAACACTTCTCCTGTGAAGTGCCGTGAGCTCTGAAGCCACCATATGTATTAAATTCAGAGGGATCATGTGAAATAGTTCATTGAATCCTGCAGCCTGTTGCCGTTTTCCCTTCAGCCTACAGATCTTCCACAAAAGAAAGCATGCATTGCAAGGCATATGGCTTCCTATGGCAGGAGATGGTGTGACCTCGTGCTGATGATATTTGTGACTTTGATTCCTGATGTAACTCTTCCATTCAAACACTCAAACTATTTCATATCCCAAACAGAGGATTTCTACTAAAGCCAACTTCACAGACTGGTTTTATAATCCTTCAAGACTGCAAGAGGCAAAAGTGGGAGGAGAAAGAGGGAGACATTATTTTTATGGGGCAAAAGAAAAGATTCTTCCATTTCCAGATGTCTCACAGCCCTTTCAAGTGTAGAGGGAGGTATTATGACAGCAGATTTTATGGCTTTTGGCTTCAGAACGTCAAAATCGTGTTTTATCTGACATCAAAAGAATGAGCTGTTTTATCATTGTGATGATACTAATAAAGATCTTCTGTCTGCTCAGATTAGTAACAGTGCAAATAAGGCAGCTATAGAGAATAAAGAAATCACAGCTGTGTCCTTAGGTGTTATCTGTGCTTTATCAGCTTCTAAACAATCAGCCATATGAGGAAAGAGAACCAGTGCGGTGTTTATGGTCTGGATTAGAGCTTAATAAAAATGAATATACACTACTTTTTCCTAAGCTTGAAATCTAAATAAATTCAAGATTTTGACGCATAAAAGTCCCAATTATTCTGATACTATTACCCTAACAAAAGCAATGCCCAAAACTGTAATCTTAACTGATGTAATTCTTGCTGGCAAGCATTAAAATAAAGATTAAAATGAGCATGATGAAATAGGCCATCTATTTCACCCATAATTTATTGCAGATTCTTCTCATTGCTCAAGCAGCAGTTTAATTTATAATAATTGGTTTTGGTGGACTTCATCTAACTGGGTTTCAGCAAAGCAATTGAAACGGTGCTGTATAGGGAATTATTAGCCAAAGGGTCTGGCTGAAGCAGAGACAAAAGGTGCTGAAAGGGGAACCATCAGGGTAGAGGGAAGTTACAAGCAGTTTCCCAAGCATCGCTCTCAGCCAGTCTCAACTAAATATATTCACCAATAACATTCACACAAGGAGAAGGAGCACATTAATGAAATGCACTGATGACACAAAGCTGGGAAGAGCAGCACAATGTCTCACAGGAAGAACGCAGGGAGGTGATTACTGCAAAATACCCTAAAGATATTTCATTATACAAGCTTAAGATCATGTACTTAAAAGGGGATTGTGTTTCCTGAATGAGGTTTAGTGAAAACAAGGAGACAGAAAGTCTGTTTTTATGGTGAAGCCTGGGAAATGGGAATTTCTATGTCTCCACAGTACCTACAAGCTTGAGTCCAGCCCAGGTAGTTAAGGTTCCTAGCACTGGTAACGACAGCAGTGGCCACAAGTACTTGTTAAAACAGAGGTATTTGTGGGTACCTGTTTGTAAACAGTGATTTCACTGCTACTGTGAACTGAACACATCTCACAGCTTCCCTCGGGTTATTCTCTTGTTTAAGAGTTGTTAAACCATTACTTCCTACAGGAGGGAGGGACTGAGCAGCTCATCCATAAAGGTGAGAGTGTGGCAATCCCCCTCCTTGGTTGGAGCCAGAGACATCTCTGGAAGAGATGGGGNGTTATTCTCTTGTTTAAGAGTTGTTAAACCATTACTTCCTACAGGAGGGAGGGACTGAGCAGCTCATCCATAAAGGTGAGAGTGTGGCAATCCCCCTCCTTCTTGGTTGGAGCCAGAGACATCTCTGGAAGAGATGGGAAGGAATCTGCTGGGCAAAGCTGCTCCCCATCTACCTGCAGAGCTCACTCAGCCTAACCCTCTCCTTCAGGGACAAGACGTTTCAGAGTTACCCTCACATCCGATGTGTTTCCAGCGTGAAGGGCTGCTTTTCCCCCACCCACACGCTCTGGAAAAGTCTTTCCTGCCCTTTCATTGCCCACAATGATCCCTCAGAAGGGCTGGCTGGAGAGAAGTGCTCCCACACGCCTGGTGACATTTAAGCCGTGTGGCAGATCCCATTGCGCACGGATCCCGCTCCCACCCAACACAATAGCAGACTTTGGAGGGTGCGGGATGAAGCCCAGTGTGACCTTTATTTCCACCCCACGCTTCGTTGCTGAGTGAAGCTTTTGTGAGAAAGCAGAGGCCAGAAAACCCCTGTCCTTTCACCTGTTTCTCAAGCCTCTGGTCCCACGGTCAGTTGACCCCACGCTGCAGTGGTGCGTACATCCTCATATACTCCCTACCCCATCAACAATGAAACGAGCCCTTGTGTGCTCATTCAGAATGAAGAAAACTGTGTTAAATTCAGGTAAAACATGACTTTGGACAAATGTGTTGAATGCTGTTTATAAGCCATAATCATAGAATCACAGAAAGATTTGGGTTGGAAGGGATCTTAAAGACCATCTAGTTCCAACCCCCTGCCATGGGAAGGTACATCATCCTGCTTCCCATGGGGACCAGAACACCCCCACAGGACAAGTTAACTGAAGCAGGTCTGACTGGAAATTCATTAGAGAAACAGCTTGCTGTAGCAATTCACAGAAACCAAAGCCTTGCTGAAACATCCTGATTTAGAACAAGTTTTTATCAGAAAGTTTTCTTTGACCCAGGTGGAAATTTCTGGTCAAAACCAAAGCAAGTATCACCTGCCTGTCCCAGAATGGTCAGAACAGCCAAACCATTGGGTAGGCACCCTCTTTGCAGCAAGAAAAGCAAACATACCAGTTGAATAGGTTTTCTGATGTGTGTCTTATCCCCTCCTCCTTAAGGATCTCCATTCTTTTTCATCACGAGAAGTGTTCTTTTCCAAGAATGGGCAAGAAGAGAAAAAGAAGGATGGAGGCAGTGGGAAAAGACTGAAAAGGAGCTGCTTGTTCAGGTTTAAACTCATTTGAACCAAACAATTTAAACCTACTGTTTTCTGTGTGATGGCAAACACAATTCAACTGCAGCTCACAAGTGGGACTTTATGCTCATAGAATCACAGAATGGTTTGGGTTGGCAAGGACCTTAAGATCATCCAGTTCCAACCCCCTGCCATAAGCAGGGACACCTCACACTAAACCATGCCACCCAAGGCTCTGTCCAACCTGGTCTTGAACACTGCCAGGGATGGAGCATTCAGAACTTCCCTGGACAAGGCTTTGATGAACTTTTGGAAATGTGAACATTTTTGTCCTCCCTGACCTTTCCATGGCAGTAAATACACCTAAAAGGTGAAGGATGAACCCCCCAAAAATAACATCTAAAGCATCATTGAATTAACTTCTTTCTGTGTGCAACCTGTGGAAAGCACCAAACCTATGATAATGTGGCATAAGATAGTTGTAGGAAACTGCTTAGGATTAGCTGGAAAAAATTATTAGAACTTATTACTGCTGTCACTCCAAAAAGAGTGAACAACCTTCACATCACATGTCAGCAAGCCATGAATGTGGTTTTTACATTGGAGTTGGCCAGGCTTGCTAGCAAAATACTCTCACCTCACCAAATCAGCGTGAACAGTGTTTTCCAAACCTGAAATGAGCAAATTGCAGTTAACAGGTATCAGATATTTTTAATATATACGCTATTGAAAAGGAGTATTTATATCATGAGCTCTTGCTTGGTGAAGTAATAGAAGCATTTATCTTCCTATAGATCTCTGCTGATGCATACTTGTCTTTTAAATGGAGTTTATTGTACAAAACTAAACACTGCCCATAAGAACCTGCAGATGAGCATTCATTGTCTCCCCTTGAGCCACAACCACTTAACTACTGCTAGAGATCTTTAGATAAAACACACTATGAGCCTGCTTCATGACTCAACCTATTCAAAATCAATCCACAGCCATAACATCACCGCTAATTTTATCCTAGGTATAATCAGTGTTTGGGGCATGCTAAGTTGTTTCTCTTCTCTTGTTTAATCATTTACCCACAAAAGCCCACACTGCTTTTAATAGCAACCTAATAGTCACTGTGTGAGACAGGAGAAAACATCTCCTGGGAGAAGAGCAAGTTCCTGATTCTGATGTTACTGACACTGAAGCTTTTCCTCTGTACCTATAGGCAAGCCACAGTCTAAACTTCTCATATGTGCTGCACATTGGCTTCAGATTTGTTTTATATACACTCATTTGAAGAGGCTTAACTTACTTCAGCTCATCACTTTTTATTCTATACCTGGTAGAACAGGAAATGGAAAGCAACAGTATTATTCACAAACCCTCCCCACACTTATGCATATATACACAGCAACCAGCTCACTAGGAGACTTGCTCCTGGGACATGAATCATGTTGCCCTTTTGCTCTTTGCTGCTCTTCTCTGTCCGCGCTTCCTTTTCGCTCCAGGGAAGCAAAGAGGTTTTTACCCTCCCATCATACTTTATCCACCCTTTGAAAGCTTCTCTTCCCAAGGCCTATGCATATTGCCTTGGCACGCTACCAAAATCCGCTAACAAATGGCAGATTAAGTGGAAACACGGACAAGAATTTCAAGCATGTATTATACTTGCTTGGAGTTCAGCGTGCAACGTTAAGATGAGGGCTGCCCTCTAACCAGGCAGGCCTGGGAATTCAGCTGCAAAACAATTACAGATGCAAGGAAAATACCTTTCCTCTGAGAAAGAAGCTTGATGATAAGTCTGCAGCCTGCAGTAGGCTAAGTTCACTGTGTGCTCTGGAAGAGCTCGGCATGGTCTGTGCCTTCTTGAGACTTCAGTTTCCACCTCCAACACTATGCCACATCACCTAGAAATCTACATGTTAGCTGCTTAAAGATGCAGAAGGAGATTTTAATCCTTTCCATTCACAACCAGAACAGCCCCTCTATACCCCTCTGCTGCCCTGCCTTAGGATACAAGAATACCGAGGCACTTGATTCAGTTCTGCAGATCAGTGATAGTCACTGTCAGCTGGATAATGAAATTCCTAGTGTTGTGCCTCTGTATAGTTGAATTACTTGTGGTTCCTAGATGAGCTATTTTGGCCACACAGCTGTCTTTCTCACAGGTTAAAGTCCTGGTTTTAAAAGAGCCCTCTTTACAGCACCAAAGCAAGTATCCTTAGACTGCAGTTTCCAAACCTGCCAAGCAATGGCCCAACCCCACGCTGAATGAACACGCTGGCAAAATTACACCAACTCAGGTAGGCACAGTGAAACGATGCTGAGGTTTTAGCACAATTCTGCCCACGTGATCTGAGATTTCCTTTTCTTTCCAAAACTGGAATGTTTGCATAAGGTTGTACAGTAGAAAGAGACTCTTCCTCCCCTGATTACACTCAGCTTGCTCCATACATTTGGTTTTTAAAACAACTTGCTAACATTATTCTAGGTCATATGCCTTCTGCACAGCTCGACTCTGCCAGACACCATGAGAGATGTACTCTGCCCTTGTACTGGGCACTGGTGAGGCTGCATCTTGAATCCTGTGTTCAGTTCTGGGCCCCTCACTACAAGACAGACATTGAGGTGCTGGAGCAGGGCCAGAGAAGGGCAGTAGAGCTGGTGCACAAGTCTGGTTCACAATGATCTGGAGCACAAATGTGATGGGGAACAGCTGAGAGACCTGGGGGGTTCAGTCTGGAGAAGAGAAGGCTCAGGGAGGACCTTATCGCTCTCTACAGCTGCACGAAAGGAGGATGGAGTGAGGTGGGGTTGGTCTCTTCTCCTAAGTAACAAGCAACAGGGCAAGAGGAAACAGCCTCAAGTTGTGCCCAGGGAAGATTAGCTTGGATATTTGGAAAAATGTCTTCCCCAGGGAGGTTGTCAGGCATTGGAACAGGCTGCCCAGGGAAGTGGCTGAGTCACCCTCCCTAGAGGAATTTAAAAGTCATGGTGCTTGAGGACATACTTTCCTTAGTGGTGGGCTTGGCAGTGTGAGAACAACAGTTGGCCCTGCTGATCTCATAGGACTTTTCCAATCTAAATGATTCTATGATTCCATGAAAAACCAAAAATCTTAATCTACAATCCAATGAAGCAGTTGAGAACACAGGGCCAGTGGATGGGAAATATGCCCAGTAAACCAGGACTGATGCTGCCAAGCCCACATGACGTAGTGTGCACATACAGAGATAAGGAAAGTTGTAAAAGCAGCAATTCCCAAGTCAGAGTAGAACATTTCTATGCTCCAGTGTTCCTCTAAGAACTGTGGGTCTCACTGCTGGTGTCGGAGGAGCTTTTTTCTTCCTGTATCAACTAAAAGAAAAAGAAGATGGACATGATTCATGACCTTATGACTGGTTCAAATTCCTCCACAGTTTATTGACCCTAAAGTTAATAAAAAGAATGTGACTTTTTGGTCTAAGAGGTTATTTTCAGCTCTAAGTAATCTGAGCTCATGCCTGCCTTCGGAACTGCAATGATTGTATAAAAGCTAAGATTGATTATTACTATCTGAAGACAAAGTAATTAAACCTACTGAAAAAACAATGACCTAGAAATAACTAACAGGTGAGGACAAAAGAAAATTGAAGGAAAATAAACAGCATTGAGGATATTAATACATTTGTTCTGTATCTGCCTTTACAAGTAAGTAACTGACAGGAGACTGAAATGCAACCCAAGTATAGCACAAATACAAGACTGTCTGCATCGGAATTCCATAACTTTCCTTTATTCACTGTGATACATTCAAACAAAAGTGCTCCAGAGAACAGCCATAGAGTAAAGGAAATTAAAATAAAAAGGCAGAAAAAGACCATCAGGTACATATGGTGATTATTCATATTTCAAAGCATTAGCAACTGCTTGTATGTGAATGCACCAAAAGCCCACATGAGGGTCCAATTGTTTTGCACACTGCATCTATAATAACAATAATCACAGACAGCTCTAGCAAAATTGTTTTTCAGAACTAGAGCCAATGCCATCATGAAGACAAAGCACCATCAGGCATATGTTTACAAATGCCATAGTAATTAGTAGAGTTTAGGAAAGGCTTAGCTGATTTAACATTTTCCTTGTATTCGTATAGCACGAGGAAGCTCTCCTTAGATTCACTCCTTCCCAGCTCTGCCATTTCACACCATGGCCTTGCATTTGCCCCACAGTACCAACAACCATGGGCAACTTGGTAAAGAGATGGTGAGAGATGGATGGAAGAGAAACTGGAACTGGAGCCAGTATCTATCTTCCTGTCAACAAAAGTAATATCAGCACGGCAGCATGTACTGAACCATGTTACTGTAATAGAGTTGCACAACCCACCTGAGAAACACTGTTTGTACAGACCACATTGACTTCCCAATGCTGTTTGCTGAGCTACATGTATTTGGCTGCACTGATTTTACCTGTAAAAGACAGCTCTTGTTTTAAACTCCATTTCAGCTACATTAAAAACATAAGTCATTGTTATCCATGAGAGCAGAGCATCGCTTCATAGCAAACTCAGGCTGCACCCTATACCATGGCTCCATTCCAGCTGCAGTATTACTGAACCGTGCACTTCCCAAGAATTATTTGTAACTCGACAGTTTGATGGGGAGGAGGATTTCTACCCCAAACAACATGAGAAATGTAGGCCAAGACACCACACAAACTACACTGTCAAAGGGCTACAACAGAGAGACACTTATAAATCCAGGGTCCCTCTACCTGGCGTAGGTAGAACAGCATGTATCTTCAACAAAAAGTGGGAAAACTCAGTAGAACCCTCTAGTCGTGCTCTCCTCTTTACCTGCTTTTCTGGCAGCAATTCAGATGGCCATCAAGACCATAGACAGGCTTTCCTTTGAAAATCTGAGTTGCTGACACAAGTTTTTCCTTAAAGGATCTAAGTAGGTCATAAACAGAAAATAAGACTCTGTCCCTATGTGCCTTCTGTAACAGAATATCCATAGGGACCCTGCTAGGTGTAAGACTATGCCCCATCTCCATAATGACTTAATCCTACATACAATTTGTGTTTCCCAAGGCAGGATGCAATGGCACTACTCATATGACCAAAATCATCTTCACAGTCAAGTCCTTGCAACACCAAGGTCTGTTTGCCTAAAAAGCATTTTTCTTAACTCTGTTACTAATAAAGTCTCAAACCACTCAGGCCAAAAGAAGGTTAGAAATGTTACACAGTTATTTACCCTTCACGCTATTTGTGTGGCGTTCATCTCCCACAGCGCATGCCTTGCCCTTTTCACACTCCCTTTCTCATGCAGGAACACAAAGCTGTGATGTTTGGGTTGCAAACACCATTAAATGCCCCTCTTCAGCCCCCAACAGCATAGAAATATTTTCTTTTAAAGTTCAGATCAAAGCATTTCTACTAATCCTAGGATTTATTAAAACAAACATTGCAGACATGAGATAGTCGACAGCGTCCCTTTTATAAGATTCTTTGGAGACGGTTCTGATTTCATGCTGTTTACTGATCCGCCTCTAATTAATCTGGAGTTTCTGAGCTGCAAATTCAACAAGTCCACCTGCTCCCTCCCCACCCAACATCCCTTTCTCCCCAGTGTTGAGCTGTAATGGCAGCACCGCACAGCCCCTCTCCTAAGAACAAGGCTCGCATCCCCACGTTACAAGACCATCTCACAGACATTTGCAGCAAAAGTCTAGACTTCCCTCAGATGAGTAATTAAAACCAGTCATTAAGTGCTTTCAAGGAGCTGCATTGTCTTTATCCTTCCCTGCAGTCAAGGTAGTTGCCTTTGATCCAGTAACAGATCTGTGCGTATTTGAGGGGGGTGATGCGAACGGCTACATTGAAATCCTGTGGGGTGCCGTTCATGTCCACCCACTGATGGCCTGAAAATATGCCAATAATTTTACGCTCCCATTTGTGGTCCTGCCTCTTCCACATCCTCACGTACACCCCAGACCCACTGGCACCCGGCTGGGCATCACACTGCTGGTACAACAGGTCATATGTTTCATCTTTGACATCACAGAAGCGGTAAACCAGGTTTCCTGGGCGATCATTGTCATAGCCAGAGAAGTGAATCCTCCCTCCAGGCAAGTGTCTTGCTGGTGGGCTCACACCTATCTTCATGAACTTTCTTTTATGAGGCTTCTTCAGCTCCAACAGGGCATAGTCATAATCCATGCCAATGTCATTGGCATTGCCTTTGATCCAGCCTTTGGGAACATGTGTCCGTTTCACTCGGATCCACTGGAATTTCATTTTCTCAGGCATTGCTGAGTTGGTGATATTGGCTCCTTTGCTGCCATCTTTCAGTTTGGGCTTTAGGAACCCCACCCGCAGTTTCTGAGCTCCTTTGACATAACTCTTCCCATCATGGATGCAATGAGCTGCAGTAAGAACATGCTTTTCAGCCACCAGTGTGCCCGTGCAACCTGTAGATAGCTTCACCGATGTGGAGAACGGGTAGTTCAACAAGAAGTCTTTCCCAAAAATGCTAAACCTGCTGTCATAGCCATAGATCTGCCTCTTAGTTCGAGATTTGCCTTGAGACCCATCACCACTATTGCTCAGAATATATATGCCCACCTCTGTTTCAGTGAGGCTACCGTTAGCATATAAGGTTTCATAGGACAGGTAGTTCTTTACTTCTTCATAAGTTGGCAGAGGAGAACTTTTGTGGCATGTTGGGCCACACGGAGATACCACTTCCAGTCTGGCTTCAGCATCAAACTGTGGTTTGTCCAAGTTAAGGGTAGACTGTGGCAGGATAACTGGAACTCTATAAGATGGCCAAGTTGGCTTCCAGTGAGAACTGGAGGGCATCACATCTTTAGCAGCACACAAAAGGAGGATTAAAGTGGACAAGCCTGCCATTCTGAATGCCAGCCTGTGGAAAGCAAAAGAAAGTCCAGTTACTCACACAAACGTTGCAAGATTAATCTACCTTGCTAAGTAATGGCTTGCTAACCAGGTATAAAATAGTAAGGGATTTGGCTGGAGCCAACTGTCATTAAGTACTTTTTTTTCATAGTTAAACTAATGCCTTAACCTGTATCCTGAAACAAGTGCCCAGGTTAACACTAAAACAGGGCATTTAACCCTTAGGTGTGCTGAGCCACCAACTTCCAGCTGACACCAGTGAGGAGTTCTAGTGCTTGTCTTCACACAGAGTAAAGCAAATTCAGACCTGTGAATTCCTGAATTCAGAAACCATAGCTCCTGCCAGAGGCATCAAGCTGATGGCAGGAACATGTAGGTGGACAAAGAAGATAACCTGGACAGGAGTTGGGCTGCAGAACATGACCACACAGGAGACTTGCTCCCCTTTGCAACTCATAGCAGATGAAGCTTTCTGCTCCATGTAGCATTTGCTCTCCCCTAGGTTTGCATAAGAAAGGGTGATATGAGTACCCGAGGCCAGCTAATGAAGTGAATTTACAATTCTCAATGGAATCTTCAGCTAACATACTGCCTTATTCCTTTAGAAACTCAATGAATTACTAATGCAACCCACCCCTCCTCTGAGCACAGGGAGGCAAATGGGACTGTAAATGTGTTTATGAACCACAGGCAGAGCGCCTCAGACTGCAGAGAACAGCGTGCACTAGGACTGTGTCAAGAAAATGTGTAACTTTAGTTCATCTGAAAATTAGCCATACAGCTGAATCGCTGCAGGAGGCATTGCCCTGGGCAAGAAGGCAGGCAGGCTCTCCCTCGCACAAAGAGTATTCAAACAATACTTCACTATTATGTTGAGCTTACACGTGTTTAAAATCCTGCTGAGGTTACACTGATCACAACTGCAGGATCATTCCTGAAATACCTCAAACCAGGAAACCAAAGCAAATCACACAGGAGATAACCACAGCTATCTAAGGATAAAACAGAAAAATCCTTCTTTTCAATGCTTTTTATAGGAATACTCCATCCCTAAGGTGCACTGAAAAAGACTTCACAAGCTACAGACTGCTTAAGTCCAAAGGTGTCCAACTCAAACATTGCTACGTGCTGCTGGTAGCATCCTCTTTGGGAATGGGGGCTACAGATAAAGCACACAGTATTCAGAATATCAATTGACTCATGCAGGATATCAAAACATTCCCATTGCAAAAACCAGATGTAAGTGAACAGAGCTGATGCTACTGATGCCCACAAAGGCAGGTACTGACTCTTTTCCCAAGTAACAAGTGATAGGACAAGAGGAAACGGCCTCAAGCTGCACCAGGGGAGGTTTAGACTGGACATTAGGAAACATTTCTTCCCCAAAAGGGTGCTCAGGCATTGGAACAGGCTGCCCAGGGCACTGCTGGAGTCACCATCCCTGCAAGTGATCAAAACTCATGTAGATGAGGCCCTTCGTGCCATGGGTTAGTGGTGGTCTTGGCAGTGCTGGGGTAAGGGTTGGACTTGATGGTCTTAAAGGTCTTCATTCTATGATTCTTCCAGAAGTGACCAGACATTCTCTTGATACTTTTATCTTTAACAAACAGGAAGCATTTTGTTCTAGAAGGGTTAAACTCTGTTGAATGCGCTGCTTTACACCTGATGGGCAAGTCATGCTGGAAAATACAGGCCATTTTAAACATGAATCAGAATTGCATCATTTTGGATCTCCCTAAAGTGGAAAATACTTGCTTATGTATTCTAGGAGAATCATCAGCTCCTCTAGCTCCTTCCACGGCAGAGATTAATATTGGATGTGGCTGGGTTTTGTAAGCTATGAAGTGAGATAGTCTCACATTGGTGTAAGGATGGCCCTGCTGCATTATCAAACATACTCATGAATAACAGCGATTAGGAAAACACAGACAAAGAACATAACAGGGACAAATGATACCACTCCATCCCCGCAAAGACAATATACACAAGCACAAGTCAACTGTTAACTGTTCTACCTGTGACAGTGAGGGCTCTATGCAGAAACGTTTACTGGTCTCTCAGTTAGAAGCTGACAGCAGATTAAATCCCAGTAATGCTGTGTCTTAGGTAGCAGATCCCATCATTAAGAGAATATATTTATAAGCAGTCTGCTCTCATCTGCCTCATCCCAAAGTCATTCCCACAAGTTACATTTGAAGCATTCCTGATAAAGGAATATGCATCTAAACTGCACCACTCACTCATGCTGCTTCTTGGATCTAAAAATCATCCATGCTCACAGAGCCAGTGCTGGCCTTTGGCTGGTTTATTTAGCTAGCAGGGGGAAATCAGAAGTGTCTTGTCAGTTGCTGTTTGCACAAGCAGCAAGATTCCCTCGTGCCTGTCAGCACAGCGACCTGATAAAGGGGCTGTGTGTGACCAAAAACTTCACTGCTTCCTCCGAGAGCATCATCTGGGCTGAGAAGAGAAATTACTTCTCCCTGCAATAAATATCGCTACCATCAGCCCTGCAGCAACGCCAGCACTAGAAAGGCAGTTTCAATCAGTAGAGGGCAGTCGCCCTATGAAAAGAGCGAGACAGCAGCTGGGACTTAAACTGATCCCAAATAAAAGGCTTTGGGAGATGGTATCTGTGCTGGGCTCTAAAGTGGTCCTTACTCCACTTTATGCCTCTGAGCAAGCCTTCCCACACCCCTCCCCTTCTGTGCTATGATCACATTGATGATAAATGTGATCACCTTCTCATCAGCTACAGAACTTTGCTGTTACGCCAAATGCTATTAAAACCTAATAAAATACAGTTTTGAGTATATACCGGACCACAGAAGCTAAACAGTGCTCACAAATCAAGGCATTTACTGAAGTCTTCATAGTCACATCACATCTGGAGACAGAAATGGCAATAAATCAGCTCTGGGACGCAGTAAAGAGAATAAATACGTCTTATTTACAACAGGATGCCAAAACAGAGCATAGTAGCTCTTCCTGTGGAGATGCCTCCTCTTTGAAAAACAGTTAAGCAGAAAAATGAAGGAATATAAAGAGAGACCTACCAGTTCTGATCCTCTTTTCTTTTCCTTTCTGTTTCAAATAAAACCCCAAAAGCAACAACAAAAACAAACCAAAAACCAAACCCCAGGGTNTGAAAAACAGTTAAGCAGAAAAATGAAGGAATATAAAGAGAGACCTACCAGTTCTGATCCTCTTTTCTTTTCCTTTCTGTTTCAAATAAAACCCCAAAAGCAACAAAAAAAACAAACCAAAAACCAAACCCCAGGGTTAACACCCTCTATGTTCAGCTACATACTCGTGTGTGACCCTGAGAGATGTTCTCAAATAGAACAAACCAGTAAGAAGCGAGGACTTCCCCCAGCAGCTATCACAAACCGATACTGAATGAATTACGACGTGCGGCTCTACTGTAGCACTGCTCTTCTGTTCCTATTTAAACTGTGTCATAAACTCAATCCACCCTTTGACTCAGTACAAAGCCCCGCTCTGATATCCAGCCTCGGAACCCCCTAGAAAGGGGTTTGTACATAATCACACTTGCTAATGGGCATTAAAATGGTTTAGAGAATGGAAACAGTGACAGCTACCCCGGGGCTCCCCACACTGCTGAAACACTTCACAGGCACATTTTCCTGCCTGCTATGGGCATAAACACCCTGAGAGAAAAGGTGGTGAAAGAGAACTGCCTTGTTCGGGACGGGCATGAATCATTTTCTAATAAGCAAGTAAATTTTCTGGAGGAGCTCACCACTTCAGGGGTGGTTCTCATAGTAAGATGGTAAATAACGATAAATCCTGGACCATCCAGTAGGAAAGGCTGGGAACCGAACAGGCTCCATTCCATTTTTGAAATGAAGGGAGTTTTTCCACGGAGCTGGAAGCCGGAATGATTAACATGGCAAAAGAAAACAAACGGAGAAATCAAAACCAAGACAGCAGGAGAGAAAAACCTGCCCCGAACCAAATTATAAAGATGAACTAAAGCACTGTCACTGCCGTGCCAAAATACCTGCGCTGCTGCTCTTAGTCACTGGGAACTTGTCAAAACACAGCAACAATAATTAAGTTCTCCTTTTAAGAAGTACAGGAGCCTTGCAGCCATCAAAATCCAACATCTCTATTAGCCCGCGATGCTGGGGGTGGTGTGAGTTACCCTGCCTTACCCGCTGTAAGAAGAGATGGTCGGAAAACCTGAAACCAGCTTTGGTCCTGACAGGCCAAGGGTGTCTGTTATCACACACAACGGGTATCCTGACACGTGTGTCAGTGACACGCACACACACACAGCAAAGGGATTGTGCTATGTGTTTACCACTTAGTCTGATTCCTACGGACTAATCTCACTGCCTCCTTTCTTTCCTCTTTCCCTCTCGTAAAGCAGCTTCGGTTTCATGGTGCAGGAGCAAACGGTGACGGTCAGCTGGAATACAAGCTGTGAACAAGGGCACGCATCCCCAGCGCTACCAATCACCCGAGCGAAGGGGCAGAAGCCGAACAACCCCCGCGGGCTCCAGCAGCCGCTTCGCCGAGCACATCATCATGTATTGCTTGAGTAAAACCCCCCAAATACCGATGTTTTCGGTCACGGAGATGTACCGAAGTACAGGACCGCAACGGCTTAACCCACAAGCTCCTTCTGACGCCTCCCGGGTGCGAAACGCAGCAAAGGCGAATCTTGTATCGGCTGTTTTAGCAACCTCTTCGAAGTTGGTCACCGCCGGCAGACAGCAGCGGGGCTCGCAGCCCCGGCCAGCACCCGAAGCGGGGCGGGCGGGGAACGGCAGCTCTCTGCATCCCCATTGTCCGCCCATTGCGCTCCCGGGGATGGGAGCGGGTGAAAAGCTCAGCTCTGGTCCCGCACAAGGACAGCGGCTCACCGCAGTCGGGCTCCCATGTGTTTCCCCTGGGTGACCCGCACCCTCTGGCACCCGCTACCTACCAGCTCCCCTCGGCGAAGGCGAGTCCCGGAGCCGCTCAGGCAGGTGGCGGGGCCGGTCCCATCCCGCCCGCCGGGCGCCTTCCCTCAGAGGCGCGCTCCGAGCGGAGCGGGTCGGGGCGGAGCGGAGCGGTGTGGGGCGGAGCGGAGCGGTGCCTACCGCAGGTGGCTCCGGCCGCAGCCGCCGCCGCCGCCGCCGCCGCCGCTGCTGCTGCTGCTGCTGCTGAGTCCCGCTCCCCTCCGCTCCCCTCCCGCCCCACAGCCCGCCCTTGGAGGCCGCGCAGGGGCTGAGGCCGAGGCCGCCCCTCAGCGCCGGCCGCCGCCTCAGTGCGCCCTTCAGGGCGGCACCCGCTTGTTTTCCTCTTTTCGTGCCGTTTTCATTGACTTCCTGAGGAAAACCACACTTTTTTAACGCATCTTCGGTTTTATTCGCGGCGTCCCGGCACGGGGGGCAGCTCAGGGATTGCCATCCCCTCACAGCAGCGCTGGCCCGGCCACCTCAGAGGGTGATCCCCTGGGGTTCCTCCGGCCATTACAGGGCATAAGGATCTTTGTGGTCTGTCACCTCTGTTGCCTCATATTTGTCAGACACGTTCTTTGCGCGGGTTTTAATTACTCGTCCTTCTTGAATCCTTATAACGATAGCTGGCAAGAAAAGAGGCGACGGGAGCCAAGAAGGCAAAAACTCCTGCGATGTGTTTTAACTCCACAAGAAAAGCCCGCAGGTTTTGCCAGAATTCCCGGCTGATCACCATTGCCCCAGAAAGGAAATAGGAATTGCACAGGAATCAGCTTATTCCCTGCCTTTTACTGACCTCCTTTACCCCAATTCTACCTTTAGGAAGGACCAGGAGAGCTTGAAGCACAGCGAAGCTCTGCTCCTACCTGAGCAGCTTGAGATGCCGCAGGTTTTTGCATTTTTAGATGTGATTTCTCTAATTTACATTTATGTGGGCTTAGAAATACTCCATTTGGGTCTGTGGGAACGTAAGTTTTAATAAATGGGAGGAAAAGGCAAGTGCTATAAAAATCGTAAGTGCCCAAAGAAGTCTGTCTCTATACGAATGATTAGAGAATTGCAATGGGAGGGAGAGGTCCCAGGGGTAGAGGGCAAACAGCAGAAACACAGCTGGAGAATACAACTGGTATCGAATAGAGCTGGTATTGAATGCAACTGGTATTGAATGCAACTGGCATTGAATGCAACTGGTATTGAATACAACTGATACTGAATGCAACTGGTATTGTATACAACTGGTATTGAATAGAGCTGGTATTGAATGCAACTGGTATTGAATACAACTGTCATTTAATACAACTGGTATTGTATACAACTGGCATTGAACATAAGTGGTATTGAATGCAATTGGTATTGAATAGAACTGGGGATGGTGGCATCAGTTCAGCTGCTCTTGGCCATCAAGAAATGATCATGCAACAGTGAAGATGATACATGAAGACTCAGCAATACCATACTAATAGACCCCTTCCTTATCTCGTTCTTGCCTTCTTGTCTCCCACTGCCAAGGAAGCTGTTCCCTGTCCACCTTCCCTGTGTTTCATGGATGGAGGAGCTGCTCATGGCTTGGTAGGGAGTGAAAGTGTTGTGAGGTTTGGTGGTGAGGCGCTGGCACAGGGTGCCNTGTTTCATGGATGGAGGAGCTGCTCATGGCTTGGTAGGGAGTGAAAGTGTTGTGAGGTTTGGTGCTGAGGCGCTGGCACAGGGTGCCCAGAGAAGCTGTGGCTGCCCCATCCCTGGCAGTGCTCAAGGCCAGGTTGGACGCAGGGGCTTGGAGCAAGCTGCTCTGGTGGAAGGGGTCCGTGCCCATGGCAGAGGTTGGAACTGGGTGAGCTGTAAGGTCCCTTCCAACCCAACCATTCTGTGATTCTATGATACATAGCAGGAGTCAGGGCTGAGGCCATGGTTCAGGTGAGCTCCCGCTTTCCATAGGCATACAATTTCTTCTCTCACAAGGGCCATGTGAGCTCCAGGGCCCTCCAAGCTTTCCTTTCGCAGGCCATCACACCAAACAAGGCCTCAAGCACTTTCATGAAAAAGTACATATTGCCCAGCAGTCACTTCTAGATCACTGGAACCCTTCACTGAACAATTCTTTCCGTGTCCCTCTCCTGCTGTATCTCAAATGTTTCAGCCTCCCTGTACCACACCGCTGTTTTCAAGAGTCTCAGTGGGAGATAAATACCAGTATAATTGCTTCCTTCTTTGTCTGTTTTCCCCAGCTTTCTCTTTGCAGTGACTGTGAATTCTGACTAAAGAAGGACTGTTTGATCTCCAGACACAAATTCAAATAGACACAATCCTAGGCACTCATAGGAATGTTTACAGCAGACAAGTGGGGCAGAGGAACAAGACACTGCTAAGATATATATGGTCGGATTCATCTCACTTAACTGTGGGGGTTTGGATGCCATGGGCTATCCATGACAGGACCACAGGTCTTTCCCATCTGGAAGTAAGTGCTGGAAAACATGAAGGCCCCCCCATCCAAAAAAAGTGACTGTAAATGTCCATAAAGGCATTCCACCACACTTCTCATGGATTCCTGTTGTATCTTGGTCTCCCTATGACTGACTGCTGCCTCTCTACTTCTGATTACGGGAATAGATGATCATGGGATCATGGAATGGTTTGGGTTGGAAAGGACCTTAGAGTTCTTCTAGTTCCACCCTCCTGCCATGGGCAGATTATAAAACATTATGTGCCCTATGTACAACACATAGATGAATAGGAGCCACTAGGCTTGGTGTCTACAGAACTCCTTCCTAGAATGAAACCTTAAAGAGATTGTTGGGCAAAACCTTTTTCAGGTCAAAAGGAGCACAGAGGAATGTTTAGTTTGAAATTTAGTTGCAAGACATTTGGTTACTGTAAAAACTTGTAGATTTGCATTGCTTTTGAGTCATGTACATTGAGCCATAACCTCAAAAAAGACACTTTGCCTGGCCTAAGAAAACAATGAACCCCTGCAAGTTCTCTCCAGCAGCTAAAGGCAAAATCTAACGTTTTAGCTTTCTAATTCAAAAGGGGGGG
>NDXB01011329.1:5434-68038 GCA_002631895.1 Agapornis roseicollis | reverse complement strand
TTTTTTTGGTTGGTTGGGTTTTTTTTGTTAACCCTTAAAACAGAACAAAGCTCGAGAAATATAAAGCAGCAGGCAGCATTCTGCAACTTGCCAGCCAGAAGTAAGGTCCACAATGAACTATACATATAACTGGTATGGTTTTCAAGAGGAATGACCTCATTATGGCTCCTGTTTACCTAAAAATTAAGCCAATTCACTGCTCACTTTTGAAAAGATCCCAAGAAAATATCTTCAGCAGTTTGGCAAGCTTTATTTGCATATTCATTTCCGTTAAGAAACCAGTCTGGAAACACAGTAACTGTTGCTGGCATAATTAAATCTCATCTAGATACTTCTGAGTGACATGTTTGGACTCCCGTAACTTGGATGGCTGCTGAGCTGAATCAAGCAGTGACAGGACAAGAGGTAATGGGCTCAAATTTAAACAGAGGAAGTTCAGGCTGGACATAAGGAAGAAATTCTTTACTGTAAGGGTGGTGAGGCACTGGAATGGGTTGCCCAAATAAGTGGTGAATGCTCCATCCCTGGCAGTGTTCAAGGCCAGGCTGGACAGAGCCTTGGGTGAGATGGTTTAGTGTGTGGTGTCCCTGCCCATGGCAGGGGGGTTGGAACTAGGTGATCTCAAGATGACCTAACTATTCTATGATATTATATCCCATACTCAGAGTCTGAAACCAGCCACAGGACTCAGCACATGAGCAACACCACAGTAAGCACACTATCCATTAAAATCATATAGGATTTACTGATTTAGCTTAGCTTGTAGAAGAGCAGCAGGAACTATCATTCATGTGAGTGTCACATTCAAGCAGAACTCATGCAATCTGCTCCAATAACAGGCCACATTTGATCCCACCATCTCTGATTCCCAAGCATGCACTAACTACCCTTTTCTTGCTTTTCAGGCTACTGACAGCACATTGATAGGAACCATTCCCCTTGTTTCAAACACCTCACTCATTCCGTTTGATGTCACCTAGCTCTTTCCTCACCTTCTCCAATCTATATACGATTTAGCTGACCTTTATCATCTCCCCCTGTGTAAAAGTTATCCCTTTTATGTGATCAAGAGTCCAGCTCTACTGAAAAAGCCATATGGAGCTTGGCAAGGCAGAAAGGAGCAGCACCATAGGGATGACCTGGAACAACAGCAGAGCACAGCTGTTTAGTTTTGAAAAACCTATGAGATTGACAAAGCTCTGTTAAATACTGTAAGACTTTCGGAGGGTTGGCCTTAATTGCTGAAGTTTCATGAGCAAGTGCAGGTCTGCATGTTGATTAGCAGAAGGCAGCTGGCTGGATGTCACTGTACCCTCTTCTGGGATATTATTTTTCAACATTAAGTTTTTCTACTTCAGTTCTCCAGAGGCAAAAGACACTTTAAAAAAATAGCATGTGAGATCAGGTGAATTTCAGCCTGGTCACAGCCTGAGATCCCCTCTGAAAGAAAGAAAGTCAAAGCACATCTAAATAGTTAGTAACTTGATACTTTTAATATTCACTGAACCAGACCCTTCTCTGATAGAAATGAGCATACTGGCATTGGACTCAGTAGAGCTATACCAGATAGGGTCAAGTGCTGACTGGACCTGTCACATTTAATATACAGAACTTCATGAAATACTGAAAAGATTAGATTGTTAAAAATAAGTTAAGCAGAAACACTTTACAGTGGGGTTTATTTTATTTTAAGGTTAATAAAATATAAATCAAATCCTCAGGGCTTGAATCAACATGTTTTTGCCTGAGGACAGACAACTATTTAAGGTGAATCTCACAAAAAGGGGCAAATAGCAGCAGAGTGGGTACCATTCATGCCCCTATACATAAACTGAAATAATAATAGTTATGTCTCATTCAGTGTCTGTAGATCACTAATCATTAACAAAATAGAAAGTAGATATAAGGTGGTTTTGTGCTGAGCAGATTGGTCTAGAGACCACCCTCCGCAGTTCACCAGCAGCCAGAATTATTCCACTTTTCTATGAACTAATGTTCTGGATATCAGGTGAGATGCTCTAACAGCAGCCCCATTTGTTAGATGGTGAAAGTATCAGAAAGCATTACAGAACTGTAGCATCATTGTTATTCCTAGGTACTATTAAGAGGTACTGAAAGTAGAGGTGCGATTCTCACTATTTTCTAGTGTGCTATTTAATAGCAGAGCTTTCCATAGCTGAAAATTTATCCTTCTGTACTTGGAAACCTGTATGTACTCTAGCTGAAAGCATAATAAGACTATTGAAGAAAGCTGAACAAGCAAGATGACAGTTTTCAATTGGTCTGGCTGGCCTCTACAACAGATACACTGAAGAGAATTAAATAAAAAAATCCCAACCCAATACTTTGGTGAAAAAAAACATTTTTTAGATGTATTTCTAAATTAATTTAAAAATTCTAGGGCAAATGCCAGGTGATACAGAGATAGGGTCTTCCCGCAGCAAATGGACCTAGCCTTATAACATCCAAGGGCATCCTGTGTTAGCAATGAGCTACACAAGGTTTTACTGGTCTGTCACTGAAGGGACACTCATGATGACTGGAGATCCCTGGGGTTTAACATTTGCATCTGCTGAAAGAGATGGGAGATCCCATCCTTCATGTAAGGCTTACAGAGGCCCATTCCCCTCTGTGGGAGTCTGGATGTTTTATTGTGGCAGTGGAAGGTTTTCAAAGATAGGAAGGAAATGTTGCAGCAGTCTCTAAGTGCTTGTGAGATAAGAAGCTTCAATAAACAAGTAAACAGCTCCCCAGCCCTGAAGGAACATGATTGATAAATTAACAAAACACAAGCAAATGGCACCAGCTCCACGTGGGCAAGCACTCTGTCAGAGATATGAGGAACAGGGAACAGATGAGGTAGCCGCAATGGACTTGGTTAGCATAGGCTTGCTGAAGGCAAGAGCCCCAAATGATATAGCAATGACCATAAGGCCACAAAGTAAATGAGGCTCTTTAAACTCACTGAGTTTCAGCCCTGACTCCAAGGACTGAAAAGCAGACGAGCAGGAGAGCTGTTTTCTTTTTCCATAGATAGGCTGTCTTCACTAACTACCACCCAAAGCAGGCAAACAAGGTAATAAACCCAGATCTTGTTTTCTTCTCCATTTTGGATTGGATTATCTGTCGGAAAGTTACTATTGAAAAGGTGTTTAAGCACTTTAAAACACAGAAATAGTTGTACATGTGTCTGTGAGTACATATATATATGAAACTATCTGCTCATCAGTTCATATCTTACCATTGTTTCCCTCAAAAAAAAGCCCTATGGTTGTTTACAGACAACCTTATGCAGTTGTTTGACAGGGTTGTTCAATTTATGACACCCTCCCCCTTTATATACTTATGTGGCTAACAACCTTCACTTTTGGCTATTTCTCTCCCTTTACCAGCTTATAGCTCTAACACCAAGACTCCTACAGACCTGGACTGAACAGGCTCTTCAGCCAGGTACTTGTGATTATATATATATGAGGCTGCCTTTTCATACAAACACAAACAATCCTGGGAAACCTGGACATGGTCCATAACCACTAGGCAGCTGGACAAAAAGGATTTTTCCACTTCTGTAGTACTGCCAGCCTCCAATACTTCTCACTGGATCATCCATCCTTACTGAGAGTTGTCAATTACAGCTATGAAGTTTGTTGCCGTACAGGTACTTTCCTTTTATAAAGCAGCTTTAAAAGTAGCTGCCTTCAAGATGTTTTGCCACAGATCCGGGATGAAAAAATGTGCAGAATTCCTTGTTGCTCCTTCCTAAATTTTGTTGGCTTTGTTGGTGTTTAAAGAATATGGGAGAACATGTCTAGGACAGTCCTCATTCAGTGAGTTTGTGCATTGGGTGTCAAGGTACTTGAGGTGACAACCAAGGTAAAACACTTTCTGCAAAAAGATCAGCTATGAACTCTGTCTTTCATGTTATAGTGATTGGGAAAACAGCATATCCATGCTCACCTCAGCGTTCTGCTTCTTTCCCCATGCAATAAACATCATCACACACTGTTTTCCGTGCCCCATTTTAATTTTGCCAGCCACAAAAATCCAGTTACTTTTCTGTTTGTGTGTGCAACTCATGCCTGGAGGCAGGAAACGGAGGAGATGACCCCTGAGGTCCCTTCATCCTAGCCTGCTTTGGTTGCACAGTACAGATGGACTTGTTTTGAGGTGTCTTGAAAAAGGCCCTAGCAGCACAGAAGCTTGACAGATTGCTCTGCTAACTAGAGGAAGAGCCTGTTAGTGAGGCACAGTTTATCTACTGACCAGAGATCATTCAGTACTGCAAGGCACAACGCTTTTTCCAAGCAAAAGCCATTACATAAACCCATTGTTTCATGTCCTGCCTGCAGGTAACAAGAACAATTATTTCTCTTTCTAGTCCTTGCTTCAAGCACCATTATCTCATAGGAGGCATATAACATAACTATTTTCCAGCATCAAGCCACAGCAGAGAGGACAGAAGTAATGGAAGAAGATGACAAAATTACAGGACATCACTTAATTCAATCATCCTTGGGATAGTTTTGCAAACCAAGCTCAAGATTAAAGAACATGTATTTCTCCTGATCAGGCAATATCCAGTTTTCATTCTCAATTAGCACAGATCTAAAAGGCCAGAAGAGGTGATCCTCAACAGAGATGAAGGATCTTCAGATTAAAAGAAAGCTTTCCACCAGCCATGAATATTAAATTCTTTTCAAAACATCATGGTCTGAAAGACAGTCTCCAAATATAAACTAGGAGACTAAATTAGATAGGACTGGTTTCCTAAAGAAGGACCCACAATCATTTTCCCACAGAAGCTAAGAAACAAGCTCTCAAAGGCAGTGTTAACTACCTCCTGTTTACCTTATATGCCTCATGTTTGTGTCTTTGTTGTAAGTGTTTGCTCTCTTCATGCACTTTAGGAAGAAACTGGGCATTCAGCTCCAAGCCAGCAGTGCTTGGAAATTCATCATGGCACTGAGGCAATTCATCATGGTACTGTGGCAAATTTCCTTGCTAACCTAACCTCTGGTACTGTCTTCAGTGTGTAGAGAAGACTTAAGTACACAGGAGGCTACTCTGGAAAAACTCTGGAACTGGAGGACCACCTATTTTCTCAAGAACAGGCAACCTATAAAGCACATTTTTCACAGCTAGCAGAGAAATCTTTATTTCAGGACCCACAGAGAGCAAGTAACCATGGCATTAATCTTTAACTTACCTAAGAAAACAAGTCTCCCCAAGGAAGCAGCTGAAAAGATGACTTACTGATTACCTGGCAATAATGCAGCATAGCTATATCATGTCAAGGTATAGCAGTAAAAAGCCACCTCCAGAACCCCTATGGAGTAACACACCCCTATCCAATATCCCATGGGGCCATGCTTTCCTTTTCAAAAGAGAAGATGCAGCAGCAACCACAGGTTTCACCAGGAAGAAGTAATTAATTTAACTTTGAAAACCAGAAGTTATCAACAGCAGTTCAGCTCTGTGGGTTTTGTTTCAGCTGAGCTAAGCCCAAGTGATTGCACCATGAGGGAGCTTGATGCTATACACACAGCAGGTGTATATCAGAGAGATTTCCACCAGCACTACCCTTAGTACAAACACACTACTGTTCCAGCAGAAGGTTTCATTACTATTGCTACTTGCTAATAGCAAAATTTGGCCTTGTCTTCAGCTACAAGTGCAGCTTCAGTGAAAACAGTCTGAGAAGTGATGCAGTAGCCCATCAATAACATACCGCCAACAACAGTTCAGACATCTGGAGGAGAGACTGAGATGTCCACAAGTATGCTTGCACGATATCCACGCATTCTTTTAATTAATTGCTTCAATATCGAGCACAAAGCTTCAGTCCTGACAGACCAAATGGGTTTAATTTGGAGTGACTTCTGGCTTGTATCTAACTCAAGTAAGAATTTCAAGGGTTCTTTTTGTTCTTTGGTTGTTGGTTTTATTTTCCCCCAAGAAAGTAATGGGAATTTGAACTATAAAGTGATTTTATTTTGAGAAACACAAAATAAATAGGTATTATTTTAAGGCTAATGTACTGAATTAGACAAATAGAGTTTATAGAGTGAGGTTTTTTGAAAGAAAACATGCTTGACTGGGTGACATTTGCCAAAAACACTTGCATTCGTCATGTCTTGATGCCTTTGTAGCTTATTTACGACTCTGTTAACACTGTCTGCTCTGGTGGTGAAGCTCCCACCTAAGTAGTAATATAAATCAGCAGGATGCCAAAAGTCAACCACACTGCAACATTTTAATGCTGCTGGCTATGAGAGACTCATGAATACAAAATGCTGAAAATCAATAGTAAAGAAGAATTCAGTCTTGCCGAATCAGGCTCTGACCTTCTTTTCCCTTAGAGCTGCATGGTGACCAGGTGGCTGGTTACCAGTGCGGCGTTGCTGGGTTCTCTGCCTGCTGTAGTGAGTTGCACTTATACTTTAGTCAGGCTCAAACTAATGGACTCAACTCCTGAATAGCTGGAAATGCCATGTTAGTGCATTGTCTCCTCTGTTCTAGCGGAAATACATATGAAATACCTTTAGAAACTGGTCCACATTCTCCTGGACATCATGTGAAACTATGGCACTGATAATTTTTG
Source organism: Agapornis roseicollis (assembly GCA_002631895.1). Taxonomy (NCBI): domain Eukaryota; kingdom Metazoa; phylum Chordata; class Aves; order Psittaciformes; family Psittacidae; genus Agapornis; species Agapornis roseicollis. The sequence continues at coordinate 61,437 of NDXB01011329.1, read as the reverse complement.
TCCACTGAAGAGCTGACTTGATTCTGAGCCCATATGCATACAAATTAAAAGTGATTCTTGTGACATTAATGTTGGTAAATCAGAGTAAGTGAGATCTACTACATTAGACCTCTACTGTTGTTACTCCCACTATTCTGGTTCCATTTAAAAGAAATAACTGCATTTTGGTGTCCTCTGCAACTTTTTTCTTCTTTTCAAAGAAAAATCTTCAAATTCTGAAAGATTAGTGGCAGCTGATTCGAGGACAGTATAAAGAAAAAACTGACCCAGGGAAAAAGAGCATGTTAAAACATGCAGGTTTAAAGCTGTAAAGATCAGTGCAGGTAAATGCAATGATTCTTTCATTCACCCAACACATTAGGTGCATTCTAGGTTATAGAAGAGATTTAGTTTTAGCTTCTGGTGTTTTCTTTAGCCCTAGTGCTTTATGAAATAAAAATCAAGATTTAAATGATAAACAAATAAAGAATCACACAAACCGTTCTGGAGAGTCCTGCTGTTTCCTTCTCAAAAAATTCATTAGATAAGACTGTACCATCAGAACAATCAAGCTTTCTGAGGTATTCTCCTAAAAGGTGAACACAGCCCTCTGTTTTTCCCCCAGTTGGCACACACAGAGTGAATCTTTGTGAAAGGTGCGTTTAGTTCTGCCTAGAGATACACAAAGCTAAGCAGTATCTTACAGAGATTTTAATTTGATCTTTCATGTAGCCAGTGAACTTTAAGCCTAGTGCTTTTAATTTATGTTACCTCATAAATTAATAATGTAGGTACGACGGAGGGTAGCTCATCAGATTAAATGTGTCATTTTAAAAAGCAGTTTGAAAGCAAAAAGTATAAAGCTGAAATGAAGTGCTCTTAGAAGGTCCATTAGGCGCATAAATCATTAGATGTGTTACTTCTGGACTGGATGATGGTTGAAATGAGTGATAACTGAGTTACTGTAATTTTATTTTAAGCCAGTAAGCACTTGCACAAGGAAAAAGCAGCAATGACCCTGGTGTGCTCTTCTGTGGCCTGCCACAACTCTCTGCGTCACTACACACGCACGCAGTCCTGTGCCAAGGGTGTGTGGCACCGTTGATAGTGAGCATGGCACAATGTCTCTCTGAGCAGTCTACACCTGGGCACAATTCCCACTGCAATTCCCAATGCACTCTGGTGGTTGATGGAGCTGCACAGGGAACCTAAAGTAATTTTGACATGTGATTCTGTGATTCTATGAATGTATGAGATTTGTTTGCTTTGGAGAGTGACTGCCTCCTCATGTCGGGGACACAGCCACTAACAGTCTGCTCCAGCTTCAATAGGGTTCCTTACAATGCAGTATGGGTCAGTCAGAAATACTTAACACCTTACATTACAGCCTAATACTCAAAATCTTATAAATAAACTGTATAAACCTGCTCTTAAATATAATGTACTACTATAAAATTTTGATGGCAATTTTATTACCATTGTGTGTGCTATAAAATGAGGTAAAAAAAAATCTGCAGCTTTAAACTGGTTTGTGTCCATTGCAGGTATGTTCTTCTGTGAGACTAAAAAACCAGGAAAATTCATATATTTACAGCATAGCATATATACATACTGGTACAATACAACCGAAATTTAAAACCATAAAAACCATATGATCAACACTGAGGGACTATACATCCTGTTGCTACATTTTATTATTCCTGTTTTGTGTATTTTTCCTAAAAGTTTCTGTTCTTTACACTCTCTTTAACTGCACAGTGAGGTAGGTACCTGCTGGTTCCGAAGCATGCCTGCTGGCTTAGGCCCCATGAAGCCACCCACCGAGGAAGAGGAGGTGGGAAGGCACTGCCTGTGCCATGGTGAGAGGAGGCTGAGCTGCCCAGTCTTGAGGAGGGGAAGGCAGCTGCACAGGTGTCCTTGGGGAGTTTAGCTGCCAAAACACGTTAGGTGCCTGTGGGTTTTAGCAACCTGTGTAGGCAACATCTGAGAATCCCTTCCTTTACTACCTCACTGCTAAGGTGACTTAGATGTCATTTTTCCACCTCCCGCTACCACCTTTTCATTTATCTTGTTGCAAATGCCTTCCAGAGAGCTCAGATAATATATAAAATATAGATGAAAGTGAAGGATAAAGGAAGCAGAAACTGATTATACAAGTTTCTTCTTAGTTCCAGGTCAGAACTGTCTTACAATAACTTCCCAGAAGCCCACAAAATGCCTCCCTAAGATGTCCAGTTATGCCTGGAGTTCAAGCTTTCCTGAAGATGGTAATGGCCTTATAAAGCTGCAAAGTCTTGGTATATGTCTTTCCTTCTATGCATATTTTTATACATATACACAGTTTGCAAAAAAGGGAGAATAATTAAGAGGGGATGCTGGAATACAATGCTTGGGTTTTCTGACATACATGCATGTGCCATCACAGCCATAACAGAGGAAGCAGATGAACAGTTATTCTTTTCACAGTAATTTTTAGTGCAGCAGTACTGAAAGGTCTCAGTTTAGATAGTGGACATGCTGAGGCAGACACGATGTAAACACATGATAAGGGAGTCCTCCCTCCTTCCTAAAGAACTGTCTCATCCAAATGAACAGAGTACAAGGAGATCAGATGTCTATAGAGACTTGCTCAAGACCACAGAATAAATCTGCAGCAAAGCTAGGAACCAAACCCATATCTCCAAATGTCCAGGTCTACCCTGACACCTAGAAAAAAACTCTGTAAATTAACCCTATCAAATCTGCTGGTCAGAAACACAAATGTAGGTTCTTTCCTAAGCCTGCTGTAAGCTTCCTTTTAGTGATGCTCCCCTGCATCCCCAATAGGCTGCATGACCTCCTCTTCAACTCAGCCATCATTTAATTGAATGGAAGACATAAAACTACCAACCATAACAATTAACTGCAGCAACAATGTGTATAATGCTCTGGTTTTAACCCCAGGGATCTGGCAAACCACAACCACTCATTCCAGAATTCAGCAGTATTTAAAACATTATCTGAGGGCAGATGGAAGAAAAATACTTAAAACCCAAAGAAACGAAAAAGTAGTTCTTTTGGGGCTAGCATTTGTTATTGGTTTTACATTAAACTTGCTTTCTCTAACCTCTATACTTCTCTTGTCTCTGAAGCAACCATGTTTACTGCAGAGTAAACAAGTACAAATTGAACACTGAAGTGCAGGAAGCATGACATCTTCTAAAAATGCCTTTAAAACTAGTGGATGCTGCTCTAGGACCTGCACTGAACGGTAGATTTTGTTTATCTGCAGCCCACAAATAATTCTGAAGATGAAGAAAACATAACAATGGCTAAGCAGCAAAATTTCCGCATGGATAACCATAACCATAGTCATCTGAGGTGGAGCGTTTCCCAAGTACCCTGGTTTCTTAGGCTTCTCCTGTAGTAAGTTTCCACCTCTCTGCTGCACAGCTGGAAGCTGAGAAATGTGCACTTCTTACTGTTTACTTTCTGAGCTACTTCATTAAAAGCCTGTGAGCCCCACTGTGTAACAGAAGGGGAAAACATTGTTCACATCCTTCCATGTATCAGGGAAGCTCTCTGACACAGGACATCTTGATGGCTGAGTCATTCCATCTGTCCCAGACACCACTCGGGCCAAAATGAGATGAGCTGAAGGAGTGCTCACCAAGAGGCAGTCCTTTAAGCAGCTAGAGCATCCTCAGCCCCTCGCAGAGGATGGGCACTACAGACTTTGTGGGTTTGGCTTGCTGTAAAGACAAGGTGTGCTGAAGGCAAAGTGCTGGCTTTCATTACGACTGCGCTTCCTCCCGGAAATAAACACAACAGCTCGAGTTTAACCGGGATCAGAGCTTGGCCTTTGGTGTCAGGGGCATAATGCCAGGAAAATACTGCAATGCTTTTTACTTCGCTGATCAAGACACTGCACTAGTCCTGAGTCTGGAACAGAAAAGCTTACTGAGCTTACTCAGAAATTGCCATAAAAATCAGCTGTGGATAGAGGAAGAAGGTATTAATAAAAAAATGATGTTCACAGAGGATTGAACAGAAAGCTCTTGAGAAGTAATTGCAGCAAATGTGGACTTTCATTATGTGACTTGCATGCATCAGAAATAAACCAAGATTTCTTACAGTTGCAGTGAAATTGTATTAAGAATAATAACATAGCACCTAGAACAGGATGTACAATTAATTCAGAACATCCTTTAACAAACCTGGAAAGGAAAGCAAATGCAATTTTGATTTAACTGACATTTGAAGATGATTTGAAGGCTGGAACACCTCTCCTATGAAGACAGACTGAGAGAGTTGAGGTTCAGCCTGCAGAAGAGAAGGCTCCAGGGAGACCTTAGAGCAGCCTTCAGTACCTAAAGGGGGTCTGCAAGAAATCTGGAGAGGGACATTTTACAAGAGCCTCTAGGGACAGGACAAGGGAGAGAAGGTAGATTTAGATGAAATATAAGGAAAAAGCTCTGTGAGGGTGATGGGGGTGCTGGCACAGGTTGCCCAGAGAAGCTGTGGATGCTCCATCCCTGAGAGTGTTCAAGGCCAGGTTGGACTGGGTTTTGAGCAACCTGGTCCAGTGGAAGGTGCTCCTGCCTGTGGCAGGGGGGTTGGAACTAGAGGTTGCTTCCAAACCAAATCATTCTGTGATTCTATGACGTGAATAAAATACCTGCTAGACATAGAGCAGCATGCAAGAGCCACAGGGGAAAAAACAAAAGTTCCCATACCTGTACCTTTGCTTCGGAGACTGCTTTTCAGCTGACTTAAAAACATGTCCAAGATAATATAAAGGAAAGAATAAAAAGTTCCAGTTTGTTGCAAACCACGTTAGAGTGAAGGGTGCATCGAATTTCTTAAAGGTCAGTTTTGCTAGCTGGGTTGAACCTGACCAAGAGGAGCAGACACCCAGGACCATAGCCACACCCCAGACAATCTTCTTGAGCTGCGTCATGGAGCATTTCCAGCAACAGCGGTTCACCCTTCCACCGCCTTCCACCCCAGCTTGCATCTGTGCTTCGGCTGGGGCTGGAGACTCTCGGGAGCGCTCATCCCCTAGGGAGAAGAAAACACAAGGCTTACTAAGGAAAGCCAGCCTGCATGTTAGTTTTCAAATCCTAGGCCCTTCTGTAATCACGTGGAGCTTTAGCAGCAAAAGAACCCTCCAGATCTTGCCACAAAATGTCCTTTGTTTTTAGATCATTGCAAAGCCTCCGGTTCAACCGAGACGTAATTACAATGCAAATAATAATTATCACCTCTAGATTTAGAAGCCACTGGGTAAAATTGAAATGAAAATTACATGTTGCTCTGATGTATGGAGAAAGGCTTAACACACCACTTAAACTGATGCTGTTAGGACGTGTAAATGAATGAAAAATACACATCCAGTTTAATAAAGCATCAAAGGGGATTACAACAACATTTGGAATTGTTATTGTCTTGGAAAATGTGGAATTTGACAGCTTATGGAATATGGTGTTTTTTAGAAGGAGAGGGGGGACAATGTATTTAATCTTGCAGTTAAGCACGATCACAGCAATGTAAATAGTACGATTAATACTGAACTTGGATCACCAGGCATTTCAGTGATCCCTAGAGAAACAGCTCTCCTGAGGCTGTAGCCAGATGGCAAAAATTAGACCAACCCACAGGCTGCCCTGGAGAGCACCTTGGAGTAGGCGACTAACTTTTTTTAGCTCCAGCCCTGTACCAAATGAGACTGGACTGGAACTTTGCCCCAGTACATAACTGAGCCTACTATGCTGCTAGAAACTTCTTTCCTAAGAAAACTCGTCCCTTAAATACTTAAACATGAATTGGCATAGCCCTGGTATCATACCACTATCAGAGGATACTGTATCCAGCTTGTGGCTGAATGAGCAAAATGAGGTTAGGGTGGCTCAATTCTCATGGAAGTCAAAATGTGCTGGAAACCTCAGCAGCAGACCCTTTAGGGCTTTCTACCTGCCTGTCTTAAATTCACCCCATTCACATGCAACACTCAGCAGTGATTCCTCTTAAAGGATGATTCACTTGAGTTGGTCCATTCACTTGAAGGAGGATGTATTAGTAGTTCGTGTTGAAAGCCAGGAACCTACAACTTCAAAAGTGTCCAGAGATCACTGCATGCATTGAAAGGTGAAAAGAGAAATGTAAATGCAGCCACGACAATGAGAGACTGTATTATTGCCAAACATTTATATATGTTTAATACAAACTAAGAGAGATCCATATGTAAAAATCCTTCCTTATCCTGGTGAGAATCAATTTTTGGAATGGAAAATTGCTTAAGAATTTTTATTTTAGGTTAACCTAAATTTGTATTTATATGAGCTAATACATTATTAAAGAAAAGGATTATTCCAATGGAGAGAATTATTTACTTATTTCCTTATAGATAACAAATGCATGATCTTACTAAGATCTGAGTTTGCCTAGTAAACCTGTATTTTGTAACTGGAAATTCTGTGGTCTCTGGTGTCTTAAACAGAGCGAATAGCAGCACAGGTATAAACATCTGGTCTTTTTGAGTGGCTTTGAGAGCTGGGCACTTTGCTGATCTCCAGTTATTTCAGCAGAAGATTGTGTGGGCAGCTTCCTGCATAATAGGAGATGCACCAGCAGGCCAATGAATTATCTGAAGTTAATGTGGCTTTGTATTAAACACCTAATGGAAGGGCTACTGCTACCTGCTAAACGTTGCAAGAAGCTAGAATTGAGAAAAGGCTGTCTGTGACCCCTTAGCTTGTTCACAATCATTTAAATACATTTTCTTCATAATACACTGCTTGTAACTAATGCTTCTTGCCTCATTTGCTGCACAGACCAGTCAGGGTTCAGTATACCAGACAACAGTACATTCATTTCTTCTAAGTTCACCACTTAATGGCTCAACACTCTTTGCTCTTCACCCCACAAGTCCCATAACAATTGCTGATTTTTTTCTTTCCTCTCAAGCTTTCCTACTAAGTGTTATCACTGAAACACCAAACTCTTCACATACCCTAACAAGCTCCAGGCGTATTTCTGTGCACAGAAAACCCAAACTCAGGCAGCCAGAGTGTGAAGCAAGAGCCTAGGAGGGGTTTGTGCCGCTGTGTCAGTGCAGAGAACAGCCTGCCTCCACTCACAGTTTACATTTTTGAAACTACCTGAAGAAGTAGGCAAAAATGCTCTTCCTTCTAGAAGACAGCTAGCAGGGTACTTGCCATACCTGTCTTCTCTGCAGTTATTCCCCCAGGAAGCAGGAAATAGGGATTTAAACCCCTCCTGCTGAAGATATTTTAGATTAGTGAGCACGCCTTAAGCCACTAGGGTGTATGATATCTCAAGATGAGTAGGTGCTCTGAATCACAATATTGAAGCTGTGTTTTCTAAGATCACATTTGATCATTGAGACAGCAAGTCTGTCCCTCTGGCCTAGTAGGGGGGAGGAAAGGGGGGAAATCACGACTATACCATCTGATGCACCAGACACTCTACATAAAATAATGCAGTGTTTGATGGACACCCCACAACACACACTATGGTGAAGATCTTATCCCCACCAAGGCTGAAAATGATGCATGCTCTGGTCTCCCTTTTACTGTGCACATATGCATGAGTCAGCAGTTCATGTGGACAACTCGCAAGGGAATCACTGCCTTTTAACTCTACTCCATGGCAATTACTCCCTGTGAAATAAAGCTGAACTTTACTGATGATTTCTCAGCTCCACAGGCAAAATTACTTGTCCAGGTATATTTAATTTTGTGTTAAATACACCAACAGAAACATGAACTTTCAGCAAAAGACAACATTGCATGCATCACATCTAAAGTGATCTTGCAGCTCAAGGGTTAAATTTGCAGGGATGTTCATTCTTTGGATGCTTTCACATGCTGAATGAAGTAAAACTTACACCAGGTATGATGGGTTTCATGATGGTGGGTCCCATATTTTGTGGTAATACCACTATCGTGCTAATACACAGTTACAAGCTGAGGCTTAAAGCATGTGTCAGTGTCTGTGGTATCTGTCAGTGAAACTATATTGGGCCCATATCATTTTCTGTGCTGCTTGAGGCCTGGATGCCAAATGGGCACAGCCTTTTCTAGTGGCACTTTCCTGGAGGATATCTGGGACACAATTTGCCCCAAAAAGCCAGGCTGTCTTTGAAAGAAGTGGACACTACAGATGTTATACACCCATGTGTATAACATCACCTCTCATTTACTGTGATAGGGACTTGCCTGCCAGCTGTCATGTATAATACTCAGAGCTGCAGCTTTCCCTGCCCAGTCCCTGTGTCCTGATGGGGACATTTTGCTCACCTAAACCATGGTTTAGGTCCCAGATGGGGTGACATCAAACCCACACATGGATGAAAAATTCTTCACTCTCTTTCTAACATTCCACCATGGTCAGCTGGCAACAGAATCCATATGAATTTAAAGATGGCAAAATGTCTTGTCAGAATGGATGACAGGACATTGAAGAATTTTATTTCTGGGCACCCTTCTCCAGAGTTTTACTGGTTTTCTTCCATTGCTCCTTGAAGCAGACTGCTCTGTATGCTACCGTATCCCCCAAAAGAACAAATCAAGATGCTGAGATAGAGGAAAATTGCCTATCTTGCTTTTACTAATTTTGGCTTTTCATTTTTGCTTTTATTCATGCCTTTTCCTGTTTTGTAAATTCCAACTGGAACCACTCCTCCTCCCTCTCTTTCAGCCCAACCTCTCTCTCGTGGCATTCAGAAGCAGAGGGAAGAGATCACCTCCAGTGCTACTGCCAATGCTGTAACCCATGGGGATCCCCAACCCTGGGAGACAGCTGTCCTTCTGTTTCTCCGTTATGGGTGGGATCCCTCTCAGCTGACTTCAGATACTTGTGGTAGGGACATCTATCCCTGAGCTACTTAGTCCATGCTCACAGCTGAGGCCATGGGTTAAAACAGGCACCAGAAGGTACTAGACACCCCACGTAAGGTAGATGCCTTAGATGATGTGCCCTTTCTCACCAACTACAGATGCTTGCACTGTGTTAGAGAAAATCCACCCTAGCAGAGGTAACACCTTTAAACAACCTGCCCAGATCACTTCAAAAGCGCTTTAAGGTTTGAGACTCCTGTGCACAGATAGCCAGCTAAATATTTACCACAGCACCACGCTATACCTCACTGTAGATGTTAAAATGTGATACTGATAAAAACCAAGGGTGGCATTCATCTTCTCAGTTTGAGACTTCTACTGTGCAGACTTGTGTATCTGAGACAGTGATTTACACTTTCTGCATAGTTAGTAGACAGCAAAAAGACATTTACATAGCATGATTTATCTCCTCCTAAAGTAGATGATTAAAGCAAGCCAGATGAATCACCCTCACCAAGTGCTTGTTTCTCTCCACCAGCTCTTCTAAACAGTCTGGAGCGACATGATCAGAAGTAGGTGTCTCTAGTGTAGGTGTCTGAAGTTGGGCGAGACGAATCCCACCTCTCTACCTCTGTTCTGTGATGAACACGGAGTAGAGCCACTGCAGACCGCACTAGTGGGCTCAGCGCCGGGCCATGACGTGCAAATGTATTTAGCTGTCACCAATGAGCTCCTTTAGCTGATGCCAGCTAGTCAGCAAATGAGTAAAAGATGTATCACAAAAGTACTGGGTGTCCTTGCAAACCCTTCAGAGTGAGAAAGCAACCCTCACAGACTAAGGTCCTGCCTAGCAGGGACTGAAACATGTGCCTAATGATAATGCACAACTCCACCTGCTTCCCCAGTCTATGCTTGTGCTTCAATGCAAGCATATTCTTAGGCAGTGTTTTAAATTGGGCTTCTGGAAAAAATTCTGGCAAAAGGAAGAATCCTCATGGGTCCCTCTGACACATACAGATGAGCCATCCTCAAGGCATTTCCATTTTGCCAGCCTCTCAGATATTTTGTGGCTGCTTGGGCATTGCACAGAACAAGCTTGCAAAGCTTGCAAAAATATATGCTTATCATAAACAGGGGAGAAGAAGCTGAGACGAGCCCTGTAACACAGCACCTGACCACCAGTGTGTTTACAGCTCTAGAAACCAATGACATGCAGGGGGATCAGAGCTGGGCGTTACCTAATCTATGTTCTCACAACCTTGAATGCTGTGTGACTTCCTCTTCACCCAACAATTACCGCATGGATCAGTGGAAGACAGTCCCAACACAATAACTTACTAGTTACATATGAACATACCTAAGAACGCACACAATGACTTCTGGTGGTGGTTTTCTGGACATAAAATACTATTTGCATCATTGGCAGACTTCCAAGCTCCTCTAACTGTTTTTTATCCCATTCCTGTCTACCACACTAGCTATGCATTATTTAGCTGTCCAGGATTTTTTGAGCTAAGCTGTTAAAAAACATCTTAGGAATCATCCTGTGAAGATGAAATGCCAAATCCACAAAGGGATTTACATCTCTGATTGCCACTGTAGTTGTCTAAATCTGAAATGTGGGTATTTATTCAGATATGTGGCCCAGTCCAGTCGGTCAGGTTAAAGCTTGAGGTCTTAGGGACTTATTTGTCCCCTGGCAGATCACCTAGTAAGTAGTGCAGCTTTCTCATGCCATTGCAAACGATGACCTCTCCTTTCATAGGACATCCTGATAACTGCCTTTAAGGAACTGTTAATATTTTTTTTCCGAAGCCAGTTACCTTCACATATCAACCTTTCCAAAGGCCTTCCTCTCTGCTGCACAAATCAGTAATGACAGCACACACAGCCTAACTTCTGCACCAAGGGCCATTTCCTCCAAATAAGCCTTACCTGCTTGCACCAGCTGTATCCTCCTCCCAGACCCACTAGAGTTCCTCTGATGCCAAAGAGTCTGTTCCCGTTCATGCCTAAGCTCCATGACTCCTAAGTAGGTTTGTGCCTCTGTCACACTCAGACCCTGTCAGGATTCAGACACGTTTGAGAGCTTTCATCTCTCATTTTAAGAGTAAGCTTCAAGAAATATTTCCATACTGTATTTGAAGTAGTCACTGGGACAAGGCCTAGATCCTCACTTTTAATTTTCTGGGCAAATGACTTTCTCACTTCATACTTTCCCAATAAAGAAGGACATTTGCTATAGCGAGCAGGCCAGCTTTGCTGACATCTGGGTTCCCCTGGTATTAGAGAGTCACTGGATTAGGGCACCATTCTGGGTAGATGGTATTCCTGCTCCTTTTAGCACAATGGGTGGAAGGCTGCTCCATTTCTGAGCTACTGACGAGGATCACACACTCCACCTACACTTTTTGAAGGAACAGAGTTCAGCCACTTAGCTGCCAACTCAACTCTGAAACAGAGTAGTACGTGCTAGAGAGAGTGAGCCATAGTGAGGAACAGGGATCTTATCACAGCATAAACCACAGGTCTCTACTTGGTGTTACCTATTGGGCAAACAATTTAACCTGCAGCTTCACCAGTGTCCTCTGATGGGTGCCAATGGGCACACTGATAAAGGAGATGCAGTTTTCCCTCCTAGGCTTTTAAGAGACTTCTGACAAAAATCGCATTATAAAGGTCTTACAGAAAACAAGCACCTGGGGATGGTACTGGAATGGATAAAAGGCCCAGTAGAAGACAGGAAACCAGTGAGGAATAAGTACAGTAATGCAGGAAGTACTTGAGGCTCTGCAGAGGTCTGCTGTGAGACCTGTGCTTTTCACAATAACCACAGGTGACCTGATGAGGGGGCAAGCTGTGAGGTGAGGGTTTTCCAATGACCTGAAGTTGGGCAGGTCAGCAAGGGCAAGGACCAGCTGAGAGGATGGCAGGCTACGTGACTGGGTCATACACCAGGAGATGGAGAAGTGTACCTGCCAATCAAGAGGTGCAGGTTGGGGTAAACAACCCGTATGCTGCATATCCAGCAAAGGACTCCAACCATTGCCATCGGGGATCCTGAGCCCTTCACAGACTACTCCATAAAAAGGGCAACTCAGTGTTCAGGAGCAGCCAATAAACCCCAAAATAGCTGCCAAAATTTACTAGGAACAAAGCAGAAAACAGAGAAAAAAGGTTTTTTCCGACGTCCCCGTAGGTGGCTGGTGGGTGAGACTGCAACGCTTAGTGTCACAATGACTTTGGGTTTGCACACATTTCTCCAATCTCCCAACCATGGTCAGCACTGATGGTCTAAGAGACCAGTATTATATTTTTTGATGAATACCAATTAATGTATTGTAATGGAAAAATGACAAAACCCCATAAACCTTTATTAAATCAGTTTAAATGAGAATCTTTGGTCAAAATGGCATCACATATATGGATTTTTAGACGCTATTTGGGAAACTGTAGAAGTTTAAAGTACTTTCTTTAAATACTTTGCTTTTACAGTAACAGATAAAAATAAATTTACTTAATTTGATCATGGAATGGAATGACTAAATCAAGAATAAATCAATACAGCAGATAGTTTTAAAATCCACAGTAGAGGTTATTTTAAAGAACAAAACTAGGATATTAACTTATTAGGTCAGAAGGTCTGAATTTGCTCAAGGCTACAGAATGAGGGATATACGTATCTGGAAATGGGGAAAACTGCATGAAGACAGATTCAAAATGAGACAAATGCATTCTGAGTTCAGCCCTGCTTTTGCTGTTGGAATTCATAATATAAATTAACTAATTATACAAAGTAAAGTATATCTATGCAGGATTTTCAAACTTGCCTGATAATCTCACTCTAATTTCTGCAGGTTAGAAAAGAGGTCTACTGGCTCACCAGCAAGCAAGTTCCTCTTATCTGTCTATCCTCTTGTCTGTGGAAATCTGTCCCATATCACCGATATCACCAGATCACCCATACAGCCTAACTCCTACCAAACAGGCATAAATTTCTTGTAACAGGTACACCCAAATCCTAAACTATTAACCACAGATATAGTGTTTTCTATCACTAACAGTTATTATATATTAATTACTGTTTTATCCTGCACCAAATATTATACCTAAGCTTATTAATAGTTGGAATTAAATAATCTCACATATTTGCAGAAGATATGCTAAATTTTCCTCCTTAGCATACACATACATACATACATACATACTTCCTCTGCCAAATACTCCAGTGAGGCATCCTGCAAAATATATGTTTGAATTCCTGCTAGTGACAGTGAGATGAAAAAATATCAACTTCATACCACAGCAATTTGGACTTTAATCCATTTAATTTATCTTCAGAGGCAGCTGCTTAGAAATTCTATTAAAACTGCTGCATTTGAATGGGCCTCATTAAATTATGATATTTCAACTTTGAATTTTGTGGGGTGGGGAGCTCCCCTAAATACTGTCCTTTTTATTATTAATCAGAATTCATGACTGGAATCCAGAGTGAAAATGGAAGACATTGGGTGCTTATTACAGTATCAGCATTGTGGTGCTGCAAAGTAACAGCTGTAAAAGCATGTAAGGAATAATCCTGATTTTGAGGTACATATTCTTGATAGCATGGAAATAGATTTTGTTTTCCTCATTATTCCCTTCTTCAATAAAAGTTGGACTGAAACTTACAATGAGATGCCTGGCAATGCCACTGGAAGTTCTGCCATTTAGTGTGAGGAGACCAGCATCTCTATGGAAGCAGAGCTTCCATTAGAACAAAACCAGCTTACAACCAGAACAGTATTCTGGGCAAATTTTGATCAGAGTCTGTGCAGATTTCACTCTGAACAAAGGTCTGAGAGACGATTGTCTGTTCTCGTAAAAGAAACCAGACTGAATTCTCTGAGGGAAACTACTGTATTAATTAGCCAGGCATTTGAGTGCCGTGTGTCTTTCTTGAGTAATAGTTTTATCTCCAAGGGAATCTAACTACTTATATAAATAGCACATTTATATCAGTACATATGTTCAGGTATTTATATAAAGAGGTAAGCGAATTTATGCTATGGAGGCTATGCTGGCTGCATTTTATAAAAACCAAGACGATGTTCTTTCTCCCTTATGGAGCTTTCCAAAACTCAGAGCTTGCAGGGCTCACTTTATTTTTCATTTGAGGAGATTTTGGCCAGAAATAATGATAATAAGTAAAATGTGTACCTATTACCTCAAGAAAAGTCAATGTATAACCAAAGGGTGCTAGATCCTATGGAAAAATCCATGCCTTGAGTAGGACTCACAAAATTTCCATGCCAGGTTATTATGCCCTGCATTATGCCCAGGTAAAGTAGAGCCAGGTTCCTGGAAATGGGCAGTTAACATCAGAGAAGGTAGCTGCCTTCTCCAGTGCATGGTATCTACACAGTTGGTGGGCAGCCCTGTGTAAAAGCAAGCCATCTCTGCACCACTAAAAACACCTTGGCTCCTGTTGCCTTTGATCTTATTCTGTAGTGGCTGTCAGCAAAACTCAGTGAAGATTATAAAGTAAATCTACGTTTTTATTGGACAAATTCCTGTTTCTGCAGGATGTTCTCCAGGTCTGCAGTGGCATCTCATGGTTTATAATTAACAAAGATTAACTGGCCTGTAGACTAAAGGCTGGCAATGGTATTCCAGCCAAGAGGAGGGAGCTGCTTAGAATGTAACTGAATGTGCTGTGCTGAGTATAATGTGCTAGGAAAGCTACAACATAAATAATGCTGTATATGAGGCTTATAACTGGGAGATTCCTGGGGAATATGTGTTGAGCTGCCATAGACTTTTATGTTGAACTACTAACCTTGTTTGAACTCTGCCTTTTATGCTGAACTGTTCCTATGCTACAAATACTGTTGTTTACAAATGTGAACAGTTGGGAAAGACAGACAAGATTTCTTTAATGAGAATTATAAAATTAAAACAGGAGACCATGAATGACTCATTGTGGTGATTTAATATTTATTTTTTACTATGTCTTGTTCCATCTTCTCATGGGAAAAATCTGTAATTAAATAGATGGATTAGTAACCTTCTGATTTTTTGAAAGCAAATGCCTAAATTGATTAAAGGTGACTAGAAAATGCACCTTGCTTCATCTAGGGGCAAGTAGATTAAACATAATGGTATGTGATCTACAGAAAGTCTGAGAAGATGATCCAAGATTGCTGTTATCTGTAAGTTCTGTCATTGTAAATGAAACTATTTTTTGTCCATAGCGCGTACATGTTGGTTCTTTTCAGACACTAAAGTAAGGAACCTTGGATACATCTTTAATAATTTATCTTCTAGCTTTGTGATACATAAAAGCTCCTGCCCTGGCATTTGTTTAGTAACATTAAAATAGTCTCATTTTATTTTTGTATCATTTGGGGAGGGGATACACAGTGCAGAAGTAATGAGTCACCTTCAAACTATAGCTTATGAGTTTGCACAGGCAAGATAGTATATGAAATAACTGGTGGGACATGATCAAGGAGGAGCTGGTGGGAATCCCCAGTGGGTAAGCCCAGCACAGCTAAGAGTGGCTCATTTTGAGGCTGTTTAAAGCTTAAGAAAGCATGGTGCCATTTGGGAAGGGAGCCAGGTGTTACACAACAAGAAACTCCTTACGCCTTTGGAATAGGAGCTTGGACATCTGCTCAGATATGCTGGTGTGTTAACTGAAAATACTGCAAGGAATAAGAAATTTGGGCAAAAGCTGCCCTGTGGCAAAGCCAGAGTGTAATTACAGCCTATGTGCACTTAACACTCCGTACCCACAGTAAACATGGAAGAGTGCACTGTTTTTCCATCAAGGGGAGTAAGTCATATTGACTTCACCCTGTCATATCACAGCTCATGCTGGTGGTATCATGGAGAAGCAGACACACAGCAAATTTACACTTCTTTGCATTCCTGTAGCTGCATGCAAACTTGTTAGCATTACCTTCACCCCTACGTCATTCACCCTATCACAGCTCTGGTCAGGAATCAGCAAAAGCTGCTACCACAACTATGGAGCAAACACCAGGTGAGTTTGATGCTCTGCCCTAATAGCGAATGCTCACATTGAAGACTGTCTGAACAAAAGTGAGTATTTTGCAAGCTATTACTCTGCACAGAAGCCAGCATGCATTCCTCATGAAGGCCACTTCAGTGGGGAAGCACACACAAACCAAATGCCCTGGTTGAGCCATAGTCCTCTCCTGCTCTCCAGATGCTTCTGATTTCAAGAACATACAAGCAGTGCATATTTCTATCATGTACAGCTGTTGAATAAAAAAGACCAGTGGGCACAATTCTTGCTTCTACAGATGCTGACAGATGTGATTTTTCACACTGTCTGCCCAAGTGCTCAAAGTATAAACAAGTATTGCCCAACTATCAAAATCTTTCAATGCCACCAGCAGAACACTGTTAACAGTTACACAGTGTTTACCCAGAGATGTATTCATTGCAGCACTTGAGCTTATCTCCCAAAAAGGAAGTTTTAGAAGGAAGCTGAAGTCACTGATTTCAGTAAAAGAAGTCTTGTCCCCATTATATTGCATCCGTTTATGGCAGTGCCCTCCCATGGCCAAGAAAACATGTGTGGGAAGTTTGGGGGTCCATTCCTTTCTACTGTCAGTCTTTTCTTGCCTGCTCAGTGAAATGACGTGCTGCTTGGTTTTAGGCAAGTTGCTTCATTCTGCAGTTTCTCGACTGCTCCATCTGCAGAATGAGGATAATAAGAACTGCATCTCTTAAGGAATCAGACTGCCACTCATGAAAGTTTTTGCTGTGCTTGGGATCTTCAGTTTGTGCTTGCTAAAGTAAAGAGGATTTTTTGTTAAAGTGATTACAGTGTTGATATGCTTGTGATGACTCCCCTGCAGGCAAGCAAATATGTTAAAAGGCCAAACTCATTTCTCATTTGTACTTGTATAATTCTCTGGAACTCCAGCAATGCAGACAAGGTTACTCCAGCTGAGCATATGGCAGAATTTGGTTCCACAGCAACTCAGTTTAGACATTAATGTGCAATAATTGAGAGTAGAGAGGTTATTATTTGCATTATAAGCAACTTTGAACATCACCAGTCACTCTTCTCAAGAGAACAGCGCAGAAGAAATGTGCTGTATTGGGAGGCTGAAATACCATTTCCTAGGTGCTCGAAACCTGGGGATAAGGAGCTCTAAGTATGGGCTAATTAAGTGAAGGATGGTTTTTCTCTGGCAAGGTGATTGTCCCACAGCTCCTCATGAAAGCTGACGTTACCTATCTCTGGAAGATGCAGATCAGGGAGTGAAATATTTACTTTCCTAATGAAGGGATGTCAGTCTTCAAAGTACACCGTGCTTTCATGTGCTAACAGGGTGAAACCAGTCAACTGGCTGGTCTGAGAGGAATGCCCCCTCCAGTATGGACAGAAACTGGTGAGAAAAACAACAGAAAGATGAACAAGCACGAATCAGGCACCGAGCCTACATTTCTCAAAATACGAAGAGTGTGCAATGGTGCCAGGCATACAAAACACATGGTATGGTTACTGCCTGCCCGGGTGATGCATGTAGATACACTCGTCTTGGGAAGTGCTGGTACAGCTGGCACAGAGCATACTGATGATTCAATCTCTGAAGTAATTCAAAATGACAGTCACGCTTGTGAAGACTCACAAAGTCCTTATCTCCCTTTTAAAGCAAAGAAGCTACTGCACCAACAGGAAAATAGAGAGACTGCTGGAAGGCTTTATAGCAATGCATATCAATGAAAGGCTCCTCTTGGCTAACTATCCCAGAGTGAAACATATTCCTAGTGGTTCTGCCAGAGATCCTTGAAATGATTTGATGATAGCTGATAGGCGAGAAAATAATCAGAACTGCAAAGCAGAAGAAAGTTTTTGTTGCCTTGCATTTGCAGCGCTGGCTGTGCCTTTGCAGGGGACTTAGGCTACCAGAGAAGTTTAGGAAAGCAAACCTCCACCAGAGGTCTGGCAGCCAGACCGACGGAAGCAAGCGGTGCACAGTGTGCCCACTGCCTCACTTTATTTTTGCCTGCAACCACACTTGGCTTTTTCATATGGCTCTAAACAGCAGCTGTCAAAATTAGTCAATATTAGTCTGAAAGGAAATGTTGTCAATTGATGTGGGAAAAGAAGCTCTTGAACAAAGCCAGTCTGTTTCATTAAAAGGAAGCGAACAGCAAAGGACAGCAAAGGAAACTCTTATCTGCCTCTGTGCAACCTCTGGGCCTTATCATACACCATCAAGGAAATTTAGATTTTGCCACTGATGGTAAAGGAAAAAAGAGTCCCAGGTAAAGAAGGAAAAGTCTAACTAGGTCAACAAAGTCCCTGGTGAGCGGCAATAGGGTGTCTGAGAGCTGGTATGCGGAGCTGACATGGAAATGCTTGAAAGAATTCAATTTTATGGCATGGGGAAAGATTGCACTGGTTCTGTTTCTATAAAAGGTAGGTAATAAACTGCATTTGAACTGTGAGAAGAGGAATGAGATGACCCACATTTTAAAGCTGGGACCTAGTGGGTTATTATTATTTATGATTCATAAAGCATGTGCAGTGCACCAAAAGGAAGGGAGACAGCTCCGTACCCAGAAGAGCCTCCAATGCAAACCTTGAGAGAAACCCTCTATTATGCACAAGGCTAAATCCAAGGGCTTTTTTTAAATTCTAATTACAGTGTCATGAAGATCAGGCCTGTTCTCCTGGTCAGAAAACTGAG
Source organism: Agapornis roseicollis (assembly GCA_002631895.1). Classification (NCBI taxonomy): domain Eukaryota; kingdom Metazoa; phylum Chordata; class Aves; order Psittaciformes; family Psittacidae; genus Agapornis; species Agapornis roseicollis. The sequence continues at coordinate 42,902 of NDXB01011329.1, read as the reverse complement.
ATCCCTTTTCCTATCTGCACAGCAGGTGCTTTTTATGCTGGGGGAATGCAACAGCTGTATTCCCCATGAATTGAAATAACAACCTTCAGGTACCCCTGATTTTCCACTTTTCCTTACCGATTTCAGTTCCGTTCCCCCTCTCAGGCATTTCTGCATGTTCTCACTTTCTCCTCCACAGAGCTATTGCTGGCATTTCTTCTTTTCCTTTCTTTGTTCCTCAGTTTTTCAATAGTATTTTTTTTCTCCTTTGTGAGTTTTCTGTGGAGTTTCAAGTTTGTACTTCACCTCTTACTGTTCAATAACTTCCTTTTTGGAGTCATTCTTCCCCTTTGCCTCATCTTGCTCATCCCTTTCTCCCTCTGTTCCTCTCAGGCAAAATTTTTCCTTTCATCAATCCCATTCTCTCAGTCAACTACCACATTCCCCAGTGGATCCCTCAAATCAGTGGCTTCCTCTTTGCCCTTCCTTCAGGAACTGATATCCATATCCACTCATCAGATGGGCTCCTCTTCCTGACCTGCACCCTACTGCCTCCACATCACCCCTTCCACCTCACCCATTCTGCCTCTTTTAGGGCATAGCCTATAGGTTTCTACCCAAGATAGCAGCTCCTCATCCCAGACCTCACCACCAGCTACANTCAAATCCTTTGCCCCCTCTTTGCCCTTCCTTCAGGAACTGATATCCATATCCACTCATCAGATGGGCTCCTCTTCCTGACTGCCTCCACATCACCCCTTCCACCTCACCCATTCTGCCTCTTTTAGGGCATAGCCTATAGGTTTCTACCCAAGATAGCAGCTCCTCATCCCAGACCTCACCACCAGCTACACCCAGAGCTTCAGAACTCTCTAGAAAACCCTCCTGAGCACATCATTGCCCTTTTCAAGGTACCCAGCCATGATCCCTGAAAGTTCCAATGATCCCTGAAGGTCTGCCAACCCCTCACTACTGCTGGACTCCTAATGTCCCTCCAGGATATAGTTTAGTGGTGGACTTGGCAGTCCTGGGCTAAAGGTTGATCTTAAAGGTCTTTTCCAACCTCTTTGGTTCTATGATTTTTTTGATTCCATTCCCCAACCCCATTGCTACCACGCACCTGGATTAGAAATGAGGAGAGACGGTTGGGACACAGGACTGTGTTCCCATGGGGGAGGGTAAGTCTGTCTAGCATCCTCCCTCCTCCCCCGAAGGGTCCTGCCTGGCACGTACTTGTCCAGGGAGTCGGGCGATGCTCCGGGGCCCCTTGGGGAGCTCCAGGAGGGGAGCTCTGACTCTGGAGCGTGGGGGAGGAAAGAGACGGAGCAGAGAGCGGCGGGGAACACGGATGGATGCCGCTGATGCCCGGCTGCGGGGGAGCTGCGAGACCCTTGGGCGGGCGGAAGGGACTCTAGGGTCCCGCAGCACCCCCGCAGTTGGGCATCACTCTGTCGCGGTACGCGGTCTCCCCGGAGCATCCTCCCCCATCGTGGTACCCGGTCTCCCCGGAGCATCCTCCCCCATCGTGGTACCCGGTCTCCCCGTCTCGCTCCCAGCGCCGTCGTTTACCTTCCACTTTGGTGAGGGTGAGGACGGGGCTGTTGCAAGCGCTGAGGGGGGCCACCCTGGCCGAGTGCTTCTTCATGGCGAGCCCGTCACCGGCGGCAGCTCCCCGCCGCCCCGCGCCTACATCCTGGCGCCGCCGGAGCCCTCCTCGGCGGAGCTCCCCCGGTACGGCTCCCGGCTCCGCCGCCCTCTGCCGCAGCACCGGGCGGCGGGCTCGCCCGCCCGCTGCCGCTCGGGGCTGCTGCAAACCCGACGTCACCGGCACAGCCCCCCCACGACCGCCCCCAGGGCTCCGGGGGCCGCCCCCCTCACTCCCCCGGGTCGAGGCAGAGATGGTGCCCGGACGCCGCGGTGAGAGTCGCGCTGCGGAAGTTCCCCCCGACCCGCTCCGGTCAGCTCCTGCCCCGCGGTCCGGCCTCGGAGCTTTAGTTCGCGGCGTGCCTGGCTCCGGGGCCGCGCTTCCCGGGCACCGCAGCTCAGGCAGAGCAAGCAGCAAGCCCGGCCCGTAATGCGGCTGCAGCCACCGCTCCTGCCGCCGCCGGTGCTCCAGGGATTCCCGGAGCGAGCCGGGCTCACGGCCCCGGTGATTTCTGCTGGCTTTTCGCGGTCTGCCTAATACCCTTCTTACTGTCTTATGGGAAAGGGTAGTTGACACTTTCCAAACCAATTTCTTATTTGCCCGTGTTATCCCTCCTCTATTTTCCTTCAAATCTAGTCACTATTCTGAGTCGATTTTTGTGCGTGCCGTTAATATTTCTCCCATCCTTTCTACAGTTTTTCTGTTCCTGCTGTGTCCTTTCTAAGAGGAAGGCCGAAATTAGACACAGCAGTCAAGACGTGGATACACCATTGATTTATCAATAATATCCCAATACTTGCAGTAGCATGCTCTATAGCTTTCTTAGCACAGCTTACCAACTTCTTTTTGAGGCATGAAACAAAGTACCTCCATACAAGTTAAATAAAATGCAGCATTTCACAACTAGATGCCACTCATATGTAGCACTTTTTACAGTGCTTTTTTTTCCAGTGATGATTTTAAGACCTCCAGTCATGACACACCAACGTGTGGCAGATTTACCCTTCTGTCAATATGTAGAAGTCTAACTGCTATTAAGTAACAAGACTTAATGCAAGTGGATCCAGTTGAGAACACATCCAAACGAGTATGAAGCAAAGCCGCTGAGCGTGGTGAGCTCAGCACACTTTACTCCTCGTGATTTCTTCCATGGGTATGAAAATACTTAGTGCATTTACCAGGTTCCAATACAAGATGCATCAGCAGACAAAGAAGCAAATACTCAACATTTCTTAAGACTTGGTTAAATTAAAAGAGTGGACTTCGCAAACAAGACTGGGCAGCCATCAATACTCCACAAACATTCCAAAGTACTTGTTAATTTTACAAGTACTAGCTACTGAAAACCAGCCCTGACAGACCATTTAGCAAACTGTGGGAAAATACCACCTTACTTGTGCCAGCAGGACAGCTCTTTGTATTTGAGAGGTGAGCTTTCTTGGGGGGGAGTCAAGTGTGAACTGTTAGTCTGCACAGGTCTCACCTCGTGATCAGTGGTCTGACAAAGCTGAAGGGTGGTTTGCATTTTCTATGCTTCTTCTGTGTCAGCCTTTGGGATGAGCTTTACAATAAAAATCATTACACTCCTCTCAAAGTGATCCTTCTAGAGAGTATATACATGTGCTCCGTGCAAAGACCACAAAAACTTGGCTTGGTCAAATGAAAAAGTCCTGGCTTTCATTTCCAGGCCTTCTGAGTAGAAGTATCTGATTCATTCAGCTTCCTGTGATGTTACAGATCATAAGCATGTAGGAAACTGTGGGTTCATCTTGTTTCATTGCACTGTTTCACCTTGGAGTAGTTTCTAATCTTTGAAAGAAGTTACATAGAAAGGAAGCAGATCTCACCTTGGATGGTCCTGTCCATGAAATATTTTGCAATGTTGCAGTGCCTTTTATCTGAGGATTTCAAAGCATGTTATAAAATTTTAATTCATTTTGCACTGCCTCTGTAAAGAAACGTCAGGCTCACTGGTGAGTAAAATACAAGCACAGATTTTCAGTGACTCCCTCAATTCAGATGACCAGTAACATCAGAATATGGATAACCCTGACCAGCTTCTGCTCTGAGCTTGCCTTCCAGGATCATTGGAGCCTCTGCTAGGTAAGCAGGAAACTACTAAATCAGCATTTTACATTCAAATTGCACCTACTTTTCCTACAGGTACATGGCTGTGCAAGGCAAGACTATCAGCCTTCTCTACTGGCTGTATCTTGTAATCCATGGGACATTCATAAAAATCTAAAGGATATTTATCAAAAAGTCTTTATTGCTGGGTACTTACACTCTTTCCTTTCTGCAAGGTTTATGCTCTCATATTTTAAAGGAAAGTAAGTACATTATGTATGCATAGTAACAACATCATTTTACTTGGAGGAGGGTGCTGCTCACCTAGAGAATTACACTGAAAACAAGACCTTTTGTTTTTAATAGCATGTTATTTTAACTCCGCATATGTTTAATATTGCAGGATTTGTGCAGCTGTTAACATGTTCCAGGCCTGCAATGCTTTACTAAAGCCTAGAATTCCAAATGTCAAAGACTTCTATGGCAGTATCTCCAGCAGCAGGCTGGACCCCTGCTTGCCTAGGCGGGGTGGTGCCAAGGACACCGCTTAGCAGAGACTGCTGCACCTCTGCCAGTGGTGTTACAAGAGAACTAGGAGGCATCTAAGCCTTCAAACCTCCTGTCCTCCTTTCTCCTATGATGATGACGATGATGATGCCTTGCACAACCACATCACTCAAGCCTCTTCAGTGTCCAAGGTAGTCAACCCAAAGAAGCTTTCAAGGGACCAAGAACAATTAGTATCCAACTAAGACTGGTTTCAAACTGGGGATAGAACTCCTTGCAGGCTTTTGGAAATCTTTTGCCCAGTGTGTGTGTGAAGTGTGAAGTATAGCTGCCTGAGGCTGACCCTGTCCAATATAGCTCTGCTTGACCCTCATCACAGAAATTTTATCTCTGTCAGTCTAGGATTTCTCTTGCTGCCCTTACAGGCACACATGCTTACACCAGAGAGCCACACAAGGCCCCTGTCTTACACCATGCATAAAAATATCAGCCATGTATCACAATAACAAAAAGTTGTGTTTGTTTAATGAAGATCAGGGTGTCTGAGGACTGTGTTCTGAGGGCTCTGCAGTGAGAGCTACATTTGGCAGCAGGCTTGTTACTTTCTGTAACTTGCATCACACTACAGCATCCCCATCTCCCTAAACCTTAACACATTTGCTGCTGGATTATGTTTAGTTGAATTTACAATAAACAGCTTACAGTATAAGCAATATAAAAGTCAGGGAACCCTGAGGGTGCACTGAGGGTAAAATTTCAAGTCAAATTTATGGCTTTTCTTTTTAATTCACAACACCACTCCCATATTCAAGTGGCAACAGGGGAGAAGACGGTGGATGTTTGAGCTGCAGGCAGCTTACTAATACAGATTGGAAACTCTTGAGGCTTCAGAACTGGAGAAAGCAGACTTTCATTTCCAGTCAAGAACAGTGATGCTTCACATGAAAAAGGCAAGGTCAGATTAAAAATCCAGGATGAGATAGTCAGAATTTGCCTGGTTTGAAGAATTTGTAGAATCTGTAATTTGATGGAACTGGTTTTGTTACAGTCAGTTACCCTTCTTCATTTTAGATTAAGAAACTATAGTCACATAGACTCACATACAACTGTGCTGTAATTTGATGGAACTGGTTTTGTTACAGTCAGTTACCCTTCTTCATTTTAGATTAAGAAATTATAGTCACATAGATGCACATACAAGTGTGCAAACATCCAGAAAAATACTGCTTTTAAGCTTATACATCATCACCACTTTTCTGAAAGATTTCTTATTGACATAGAAAGAGTAGATTCAAGACAAAACTAAATTCTCAGTTATGTGTGCTACAACCTTTGACTTTTCTTCCTAATAGCTAGTTTATGAAACATGTGCCCAGTTGGTAACATGCACAGTTGGTATTTTTCCAGTTCAGACATGTTTGTGTATAGTGTACTTGTTAATAGGACATTTACAAATTTACGTGCTTGCCTCACCACTGAGGGCAGTAATTGTTGTGCTTAGTAACCCTAAAGGAAATGGAGTGTGGACTTTTATTTGTGTAGCCAATTTCCTAATAGATTCTACCTCATGCCAGAATGAATTCATCTGCCAGGAGTCAAATACATGCATGAAACCAACACTGCCCACAATCTGTCAGAAACAGATCATCCTTTCCTTTAGTTCAAGCAATTTGGTGAATATCCTTCAGAAATAATTATTAGTCTGTTTGTGAGAGGTTTGTTCTTCTTGAATGCTGTTATTAGTTTTGTTTGGCTACCATCTAATAATATTCTAATCTTCTTTTATTTCCCAACTGAAAAAAACCCCAAGCATAGATGTCAAAAGCACATTTCCAACACAAATAATAGCTATTTTGGAAGTGGCGTTTGCTGTCTTGCAATCATTCTGAAATCTGTATTTAGATGTGCTGTCTGGTGACCATCCACCACTGTTCTGTTTGCACACCTCCTACATTCACAACCTCCACTCAGAAGAAATTCACATTTTGTTAAATTTACATGCAGTCTTTCTCTGCAATATTAGCTGAGCTGTAAGGATGATGATGTATTTCTAAATCTTCCTGTGCCAAAACAGTTCAGCTTCTTTCAGTATCATGTCTTGAATTCAGAGAACAAAGCAGTGAGGGAAAGAGGATTAAAACCTGTCTGGCTTGGGGTGTTTGGCAGACTGCATCAAGCAGAGACTGCTATACCTGAATGTCTTATCTCCAATTCTGATCATATACGCAATGCTACAGGTAACAGTCAAATCTGAGGTATCCATAAAGGCCGCAGGTTGTATATGTGACCATATATCCAGCAGTTCCTAGACACAGATGCAAAATCCTGATGAGAATTCCTTCTTCAAGCTTTTTTTTTTTAACCTGTCTATAACTGCCGTGTTACTGGAGAGACAGCACTGATCAATTTTATTTCCAAATCTAATAAAATGTTAACTGTTTCCAATATTTTCTGAGAAGCTCTCGTGGTTTTGTGCGTGCAGAACAGCTGCATTTCAAATAACACTGCTGAATTCCACAGAATACAAGAAATAAAGCTAGCTCAAGTCTCAAAATTTCAACACAGGACTATATGAATTTAATTTTCAGACTCGCGCTTTAGGATTTTGACAGGAAACATTCATGTCTTAAGTTCTGAAGGGAAACTTTTTGTCAGTTTTTCTGCTCCTTTGAATTTTAAAGAAAAATTAATTCAGTGCCCATGGGCACTGAATGGAATTGTGAGGTTTTGTGTATGAAGGCTCACATTTACAGGGGAATCAGACATTTGCCAAGCTGCTTCAAACCCGTCTGACACTGCTGGCAATTAAGGGCATTCCAAAGCCACTCAGTCTTAGTCTTCATTGTCTTCAGCAACACAGAGGAAATGAGCACTGGTATTAGCTCAGGGCAATACTTTCTCCAAAAATGGACACGTAGGAGAAATATGACAGAGATTATTCATTTTGTGAAGGCCACTGGGTCTCCTATAACCAACAGCAGATTGAGAAAAGATGTTTAAAGGTGAATGGCCCACAAATACAACACAAATTTGCATGTCTCTTGTCATAATTATGTGATACCCATGTAGCTCCTTCAGTGGACCTTTGTCTACACCTTTGCCTCTCTACTGGTACAGTTTAAGGGAACTGCCCACTTTCTGATCAGGTGGCTTAGGAGCAACCCATGATGTGGTGACTGTGATTGTTCAGTGAGGCTGCCTGTCATCAGACTACCTCTGTTATGGGAACACAGGGGCAACTGTCTTCCTGCAGTTTACTTTCCCTGGGAATGTCAGAAGGCTCAATGGTTTTGTCTGGCAGAAGCTGCCCTTTGCTATCTGCTCCTGACAACTCTATCAACCTTCCTTCTATCTCTTGTTACTCTTTAGCCACTTCAAATGTCCATTCTCAAAAAGCTATCAGTTTCCTGTGCAGTTATGGCTGAAGATGAGAAACTAGAGTCTCATATCCTGACAGCCTGGCAGTTTTTATAATGACCCTTTTGGACTTAGCAGGCAATTGCTTTTCCTCGCGTATTTGCATATAACACGCCGTCTAACTACAACACCTTAATGACCCCAAGTCATATGAAATACATCATTATGCCATCAACATCAATAATTCAGTAACAACTATTTCTTAACCTTTTAATTATCTAGGATAAATGAAGTAAAGAAAAATTAACTGGGCATAACCTCTACATTTTTCACCACCAGCCTAATCCTGGCCAATTGTTTGCGAAGCACCGGATATGAGGTGCATTTAAATGTAGTTATACATGTTTTCCATCATCAGAAACAGTGTGTAAGCTGTGTGAAACCTCTACTGCTGTAACATCCCAGCTTGGGAGGACCTGACTCCTCTAGTAAAGAGGCAAAGGCCAGGAGACCATGTTTGGCAGCTGCTCACAATTCTAGCATTGTAAAAGAATAGGTGGAAAAAATCTGAAGTTGGGACATATGAAAACAAAATTAAAAAATATAAAACCTAAAAACAGGATTAAAAAATTTCTATTGTTCAGATGCTGGATCAGAAAGCAATAAGTTGAATCCGTGAGGCAAGCTTTTGTGCTCAAAGAGCAGGTGCTTTCAGAATTGACTGAGCAAATAAGCATATTCTCCCGGCCTCGAACACACAAGCAGAGACCATGAGAACTGAAGACAGAATCATATTTTTTAGCTGCTTCTCACCTGAATACTTGCACTGCCCTACCAAGTACTATCAGGCAAAAAAAGAGAAAACAAACAAACAAACAAACAAAAGAGATGAAAAAGGGACATCCAAAGATCTTTCTGAAAATAACAGTAAAGACACTTCTGAGCAAATATATTTTGTATTTCAAGTCACCCTTTTTATGGACTCTCTACTCGGATGAAAATCACGACATCCATCAAATCTAAGTTTTACTGTCAGCTGCTTGAATCAGGTAGGATTGCAAGCACTCTCAGAGGCCTGTGGAATGGACAGGGCTCCAACCTACATAAATAACTTGCTAGATACTTGCCAAGAAGAAAATTGCTGCCTGTCCAAAGATGCATAAGAGCCAGCAAGCAGAGCCAGACCGATTCCTGTGTTGCCTTTTTACCAGGAAGAGTGATTTTAAACACTTCAAATAATTATATTTTTCTTGTTCTCCCATGTATACTCTGCACTTTGTCTTTCTTCTTACTTTTTATGTCAGCATTTCTTCTATTCCTTTTTCTTTGTTTTCTTTTCCTTTTCTCTGTCATATCTTTCCTTTGTCAAATTTCTCCCAGTGCTAATACTAAAAAGCTTGCAGTATGAACTGAATGCCACAGCCACTTACAAAGTTACACAGATAAACAAAATAAAACCCCATTCAACTGTGAGTTCTGTTTTTTATTGTTCATGTCCACCACAACCCTTATAGCTAGTACTGGGATTTTTGGAGCTGTCTTAGACCTCACAATTTCAGCTTCAAAATCTTACCCTTTGCCCTCTGACTTTAAGTTTCTGCCTGTGCATGCTACCAGTGCTATGTCCAGAAGAACTCAAGACGAGAGTGAAAAATAATGTCCTAGGCACAGACTCTTCACCAAATTTTCCAAGCCTTTCCTGCTTCCTTACAGGAGCTCCAAGCAAGATCCAGCAGAGCAGGCTTCTTGGTTAATTCTTGGGAAGCAGCAAGTCAGATCCCTGGAGGCAACAGGTTAATTTCCCTGGGACCTCTCACAGAACCTCTACAGTAAGTAGCTGGCTGATTGCCCTCAGAGAGACCATTCAGTTTGGCAAGCTGAATCCTTTAATGCTTTTCAAATAAAATCTACACCTTCAAGGTAGATTTTATTTAAAAAGCATTACACGGGATGAACCTTTCAGCATCAAGTGCATTGTAATTATATCTTCCCAACCCTGCTATCCTAATCACTTCAGTCTCCTACTCCTGGACAGGCCAATTGCTGTGTCTTGAGCCCTATGGCTGCCTCACTCTTTTTTTGGAGGCTTTTTCTCTTGTTTCTTTCAACTGTAAGGGAGGTACTAATACAGTTGAGCCCTGGCTATTTTATTATAATATGACACAGCAATATAAGCCTGTTTCCCAGAAGAATATCTGCATTCAGACACTGGGAAAAGGAAGACAATACTGAGATGGGAATGACTATTATAAGATCTAAAAGTACCTATGAGCAGTTGCAGTGCAATCCTTCCACTCTGTTTCAGGCTCTGCCATTACCATGACACAGGGTGCGAGTTAAGCTTTTGTCACACTCATGAGTACCCCGGGACATAACTTAGCTACTCCATCAATGTGCTTTTGACATCCTACACTGAAAAGTCCTGAGAAGAGCCAAGCATTACTGTTATTAAACACTTGGAGTATATCTAACGGGCTTATGTTTTATAAGGTTTCTTAATAAAGAGGATGGCTTTATTACTCATGCAGAAAGTGAATGTACTGTTACTGCCATTTGTCAATAGTGCAAGAATAACTAAAATCTTTGCATGATATGCTAACTCTGGATTTCTGAAATTACAGTGAAACAGCTTTTTGTAGACCAAGAAGTGTACCTCTCTTAATATTCTAGGTGTTTATAAATTGATCCAAACTCTCATGTATCTTTAAGAGTGAATGATTTTAACCTCACAAATGCATTGCTGAACAATAAAATGTCAGATGAATACCTAGAGCAAATGTACATCACCTCATATTCATGGGAAACACCACAGAGAAAATTAAGTCCTTTGGGCCGCTTCAAGGCCAAGTAAGTTTTGATTAGAGAGTGGGGTTAAAGATTGGAAACAAGCCTGAGGTTGTTACTGGAAAGTAAGGAGGTCTGCTCTGTCCCTTTAGAAAGGAGGTACTTTATTTGAAGGACCACAGATACAGTCAGGAGATTCATAACAGTGCGTAACTCCAGAGTAATTCCACAGATTTCAATGCAGCCATGTCAGGTGAATGCACAGCAGCACCCAAAATAACTTGCAATGAATTCGACCTTTTACTTAGCTGATAATGTTAAGTTTATAGTAGCCCTCAAAAACCAGTTATGAAGTCTGAGAAAAACTGGAAGTTTTTCTAGCAGAAATACTTCGAATAAACAGGGCAAGACTGCAATGTTATGTTCTCTGATGAACTTATTTAGTATAAAATAAACAAAAACCTTGTGGAGTTTTTTATTCTTCAGCTTGTAAATTCAGAGAATATCAGCTTAGCTCTAAAACATTTCATACATACTGACCAGTTAAATCAGTTTAAATAATCAGTTTAATCTCAGTTGGAGGTGGTCCAGCAGAGCCTTTGATTTGAGCAGATATGGGGAATCACAGCCTGAGGGTCTGTGAACGAGGTCAGGAAAGGACAAATGGATGGTTTCTCCCAGTCAGTCTCAAGATTCTCCCTCTTTTTATCAAGAATTATGCTATGGCACACAGGTTTACTACAGATACCTTTTTCCCTTCCTGCTAGCCACGAGATACGTGCTCTATTTGTGCAGGCTCTGTATGAAACACAATTTTTATCCTTTGTCAGCTTGATCCCTGCCAACTTTTGGGAGTTTGCAATTTACATATTATTACAAAAGACAGAGATTTTTACAATCTCCCTTGGGACATGAATGTCCATTGCTGGATCTTGTCTGTTTTTCTTCTGCGGTATGAGAAGAAAGCAAGTTTAATGGGTTCTCGGTACTTGCTGAATGTGTATAGGTTTTGTTAAAACGGGCACGACAATTTTTAATACGCTGGAGTAGAAATTTTGAGTTTTGTGCTTAGATGACAGTGGCTGTGAGCACTGAAGATGTGTCATTCCATGCTATACGCCCTGTATTTTACACAATAACAAGACAGCTCTTTATAAAGACACACTGCTGCTTATCATTAATCCCTCAACTTCTAGACTGGATTTGGTTAATGCTTTTGGGGAATGAATCTGGATCACTAATTAACAGTACCAGGGATATCTGTAATAAGATTATGCACATGGTTTTACATTCCCATGACTCAGTCGATTTTCTTTTGAACTAATGGGAACTTTGCCATTGCACTCAATGTACTCAGTGCTGGAACTCTCATTGATGATAAAATGGTAATAATTAAACAACTGAAGAGGGAGCCAAATTTAAAAAGTAGGCAAAAAACTTAGTTTATGGAGTAGAAGGAGGAAGGGTCATGATAAACTGTGATTCCATAGGGAAGCTAAAAAAAGGCAAAGCATTAGGCAGTAATACAAAAGGTGGAGAAAGAGAGGACTATTAGGATAAGCCAAAGACAGATGCGCAGTAGTTCAGGCAAGCATCAAAACCCAAATACAAACACACTTGGAATTAGAAATTAGATAATATTGGGTTAATTCAGAAAAACTGAAGCACTTGACTACTGTAAGGAAAGTCCATGTGTGCTTCAGATAGAGCTTGGGAATTCAGCAGATCCTGCTCCTTTCAGATGGAATAAAAAGTAGGCTACTAAAAGCACAGATTTCTATTACAAAGAAGTGCCTTTTAATACTTTGTTTTGGGTTAGCATGTATCCTTGTGCAAAGAGACTTCCAACTTGTTCTTGAGCTGCAGTTTAATCCTTTCACCATGGCCACAGGCCAAATTCTTTGGAGAATCCTGCTGATCTGTATCCCTCCTGTCATGCAAAGCAAACTTGCCAGATATGACCACAGGAGTGTTCACTGGATGGCACATGGATACAAAGCAGTAGTAGTGGAGAGAAGACTGGAACTTCATCTGCATTGTCGCTGGCTGGTAGCCTATGGTCACTGTAACCCTAGGGTACTACCAGCTTCTGATGTCACAGTAGGATGAGGCATGCTCTGATCTTTGCTGGGAACTGGACAGATGCCTGGGTGATGACAGGATAAGAGACCTGAAAGCAAGAGATAGCCTATCCATCTCCCTCTTGGCTGTATTGAACCTCCATTAAGCAGGCTCCAGCCTCTGCACTGATAACAGAATTATTCTCCTGAAATATAAAACAATGAAACTTCCTGGGGTGCCTGTCTGTGCTCCTCTTTCCTCTCCCACATCCAGCAGACGCAGGTCTAGGTCCCAGGTTAAATTTCCATTGAACTGTGAAGAAGTGGGAAAGCAGATTTGTATCCTGCATATTATTTCCACCAGTGTTCCCCCAAGTATATATAAAATATTACTATAATTCTGTCCTAGGGTTCTGTTGATATTAATAAACCACTTGAATTTTGCTCTAAGTAATTAAAATTACAAGTACCTTTTATTGCAGGAGAAACATTCATTGTTTCATTTACAGGCAGGAGGCAAATGTGGCTGTGGCCTTGTTGTTCAGAGATGTGTAATAATTCAGGTAGCAGTGTGTATTTCTTCAACTGCTTTTCTTTCATAGAACAGCCCACAGCTTTCAGCAATGCAATATACAGTTCTTCAAAGCTTCAAAACATAAATCTAGGTCCCATACCACCTAATGGAAATAAACAGCACAACTGCCAAGCAATTATTTACTGATTAAATATGTATAAAACACCTTACATATAACTGATAGCCGTTTCACGTAGTTACGCCTTCAATAGAAAGAGCTCTTCAGTGTCAATTTAAACCTGGCTTGGATATTAGCATTTCCAGTGCAAAATGTAAGCCAAACTGATTATTGTTAATGGAGGTCTAAAAATTAGAGCTTTAGGCCGAGTCCAGGCTCTCTGACTCTTTCAGACACCTCTAGGAACAAGCCAGCACTTCCTCAGAAGTAAACATAATACTTGCTGTTTGCTCAGTCTTTCCCCTACTAATGGCATTTCTCCAAGACTGACTTTCTAGAGAGGATTAAATCAACAACAACAAACACACACATAAAGAAGGGAAAATGAGTAAGCAAATGCATTTATAGGAGACTGGAAGGTTGTAAAGCCCCTCAGGCCCTATTTGCTGAAGACTTTAATCAGCATATAGGGCATAGCTAGGGCATTTAAAGGAACTTTAGAAACCCTAATTGAAACCACATACATACTCCCCAGGCACAAGATTATATATGGGCATTGACAGTATTTTATTGGTTTCTTTTTCCCATCAAAAACCTTATCTTGTGCTCTTTTCCAGATTGTTTGTATGAACAAGGGAATATGAGAATAGAGAAACAGAATCATGCCCGGAAGGCTTATGTGAGATAGACAGACAGAAGAATCAAAACACAGCTTTAAATCTACATGCAGTTAAGACCACTGCAAGACTAGGCTTGAGATAAGTTCTTGTCAGTTAAACAGGAGGAAAGATGCTTGGTTTTGTTAGCAAGAAGCTCAGAACAGTTTTTGTCTTTCCAGCATTTAAGAGCTACTCATGTAATTGCTGTGTAAAATAAGGTCATGGAAGACATATCTGTGGGAGATGTTTTTTTGAATGATACTTTTGTGTTTGACTAAGCAAATCAGGCATCAGCTGAAGTTAACAATCCAAAGGCAGAAGACAGGCAGAAGCATACAGAAATTAGTGCAATTAAGGTTACAAAAAGGGAGGACATGAAATACTAGTGGGGCAAATGTTGGGAGTGCAAGTTGGCTTTCCTGAGAGATATGCAACACTGCTCAGTTTAAAACAGCATCCAAACAGATATTCACAGATAGCCTGCATCCATTTAATCATTTTAGGAGTGTAAAGATTTGCTTGAAACTTACTTTAAAAAATAAGAATATTTCTGCTGTCTGGGGAGGATCCAGATGTGGATCCCTTAGGCCAATCTCTTTCCATTATCTGCAGAAGCAGTATGGAGATATCTCCTAAACTACATCTGTAACTTTTAGAGGAATACATTTAAATGAAATGTGGCCCTAAATGTTTATGTTTCAGTGCACATAAAACAGGAATAATAATAATACTGACTGCTTCATCTAAGTTAATGCTGTATCTTTTGAAGAGATGTGACCCTGCTCTCCTTCTTCTGGCAGTGTATAATATACACAAAGATAAGAAAATAAGCTCTTTGCACTTCAGGCAATCTATACCACCTACATTAAGCTTCACCCAATTTAACTGCCAGTTAACATCTGACTGCTGCATAAATCCCAAAGGAGCAAGATTGATTTAAGTCCTTTTGTTTAACAATCGGCTTTTGTTATCTTGCAGAGGATCATACAACTTCTCCAACGGGTATTATTGCTCCATGAAGTCAACACCTAGATAATGACATTCTATTTGATCAGTGTAAGTATGTTAGCATTGAGCCAAGCTATACATTTTTCTCTCATTACATATTTATCTCCTCTATATCTTATAAAACATAACTTTGTCATATTTTATTGCTACACAGGAGAATCTTTAACAAATCACCCTTAAACAGTAGCGTCATCTGTTCGCCACAAGCTCCAATCATTAAATACCACCAAAATTAGTGTTCAGGCAATGCAGGCATTGAAAACACCTTTTCCTGTCCTCTGGATATTTCATTCCCACCTACCATTCCACTCCTGGGTCACTGCATGCAAAGTGACAAAAACCCGCTTTATATTTTATTTCACAGTGATTTTTACACCACCTACTTAATTTTTGGTGGTTTTTGTTTTTTGTTTTTTGGTAAGTTTTGACAGAAAAGGAGTCCTTACCTGAAAAGGCACCATGTCCTACTGCATTACCAGCAAAATGACTGCATTTCAGTGTGCAGAGTTGCACAAGTTCAGCCAGCCTGGCCTCACTTCCTGATAGTTCAAGGTTTCAAAGTTGGTTTCTCTGCTTCAGGGGAAGTCACTTAAAGTCACCAAAGACCTTGTAAATGTGATGTCATTATATACTGGCAACAACCAGGATCCTTAGGTTCTGCCTTTCCTATCTCATTCTTTTCACCCCATTCACTTTGAGGTTTAGGGAAGTGTTTTAATCTCCTGTGTTTTTTCTGTGTTGCACTTGGAGAAATTAAGTTTTCATTTTTATTTCCAGCCCATAATAACAGCAATGCATCTGATATGATGAAATTGCTACCCTGAATGACTGCCAATGACTTCCTGATCACTGCTGAGAGGTTTGGGATTTGTTTTTCAGTTTTAATATTTGGAAAACCTCGAGGTAAAAGGCACTGAAGAGCAAACAGCAGTCATTACTGCTTGTCTCTTAGATACTAACATTCTGATACTCTCCTGTATGCTTATATACTGTACGCAGCCACTAATAGATGACATTTAAAAGAGATGAACAGAAAAGTTGTACTCATGAATGTACCACGTGGGGGAAGGGAGGTTCTTTGCAACTCCACTGAGTACAGGATGCCAAATACTTAACAATTTGCCAGTAACAGAGGGAATGTGAGACTATCTGCTGCTGGAATAAGATCATCTCAAAGCAAAACCAGACAATTTATAGAATGTTAATGACTGCAGAAATTCCATAATTAGAATCACTGCTACTTCTACTGCAGATAATACAGATGGATGAAAGCAAACAGAGAAGATCCTCCAGGCTTGCAGGAAAATTTTTTGCTGTTCAGCACTAAGGAAGATTATGAGAATCTAAAGCTTGAGTGAAAGAGAAGCTGAATAAGAAGGAGGAATCCAAATAGACCTAGATGTGAAAGGCAAAACAACTGTGGATAATACATAGATATAGGACTGTGTCGGAATGGTTTATTATTAATCTCAACTGAGGGCCTATTTTACTGTATTTTTAATTTTTATTTTCAGACTTGCCATGGATCCCAAGAATGGCTTGAACTGAGCCTCAGATTGACAAGAATAAAGAGTAATGAGCATTGCACAAAACCATTTACATTATAACCACATAAATTGGCATACTCTAAGTCATCTACTTTTTCCTCCCATTCCAGTAATGTGCCCTGGTTCCTGATGATAGCCATACATATTTGCAAACTAGATGTTTCATCAGCTGAAGCTAGGGCAATGGCAATGGGAGGACTGCTTTCAAATGTCACATATTTTGATATACATGTGTTATAGGTTTGCCTGCTGTACTGCAGGTTTATAATTTCATGGACATTATGCCTGACATGACCCCTCAGCATGTTCCAGTTCCAGGCCTCATACTATGGAAAAGTGCCCAGGCACATAATCAGAGCACCAAATAACGAATCTTCAATTTCAACTGACTTGAGCACACCTTCAGAGCT
Source organism: Agapornis roseicollis (assembly GCA_002631895.1). Lineage (NCBI taxonomy): Eukaryota > Metazoa > Chordata > Aves > Psittaciformes > Psittacidae > Agapornis > Agapornis roseicollis. The sequence goes on along the minus strand of NDXB01011329.1, from coordinate 26,187 downwards.
CTGTGTCTTCTTACAAAGTGATTTGCTGAGTGGGTTTAAGTAGATATTTAAAGCATCAGTGCTTTACTTGACACTGATTAGCCTCCCTCCCTCCATGTTTTCTATTTGATTTAACCCTAGAGCATGTTTCCTAGTCTTTCAGTTGACACTGTTGGGAGTACAGACTAATTCCACCTTAAAAGTCCCATTCTGTCCTGAGTCCTAATGAACTTATGGTCTCAGAATATTTTTCACTGCAGGAGTCACACAGGTGAGCTTTACCCCAGGTGAAAAATACTTCTCTGTTTCACAGCTGCTGCCTGTTTTAGTGGGTAAGTAATCGTGAACAATTCCCTTTTTTTTATTTTATGAGAAAATTCAAATAGGAGAAGTCTGACACATGGTCCCTAAACCATTGTTTTGTTTTGCCTGCAGTTGCCTTGTTCTCTAATTAATACTCCTCTACATGAAACAGCTCTGTCTTTCTATCCTCTCTTTGTTCTGGAACTTCTCTATGACCCTGGTCTTTTCCTCACCTCATGTTTCTCCTATTCTTGATGAAGCTGGTCCATGAAAGGTTGGCCAGAACTTGTCTACAATAGCTAAATCTGATGTTATAAATTATGGAGAGGGAATTACGCTACTCCAATATGGAACCCGGAAAGACTGTAAGAAGAGTATTTCTTTAATACCCTGGGTTAATGTGATTAGTCCTGCCAATAACTCTGACAAAAGACAGAGAAAGAAAAGAAGAAACTTAAAATACTAAGTAGATTTTAGTGTTTTTAATGTTAAGGGATCTAGAGAGCTGGCTACATGTCTTTCTTGTAAGCTTATTTATGGGACCAAAATGCTATACAGGTATTGACGTTCATAATATGTAAATTAGATTTTCCTACAAAAAGGACAAAATGTTCACATAACAAATCATTCTGTCTGGGACAGAAAGTGATAGCAAGGTAATTAGCAGGAAGATACAGATGTTGTAAAAAGTCACCCCTCCTATGAAGAAAGGCTTCACACAGTCTAACCTGGACAGGCTTGGACACTGTTATAAGCACTTTCATTATTTCCATTATAACATTTCAAGCACATTTGCAGACAGCCCAGGCTGCAAATACAATACGTTTCCCTAAATTGATTAATAAGAAAGTGGAGGTCCTAGAATTGCTTTGACATATAATTTAGACACATTGTTATCCTGACAACTGTTAAGTATTAGAGAAATTCCAACACAGAGACTGTGTGTGGAGAGCCTACAATTTATTATAGTCTACAATGCAGCACCCTGGATCTGTTGATTAGCCCTCGGCTATAACAGCCAAGAGATGTCTCAGAAAAAGTTTAGAAGACAGTGAGAATATTTCACATGTAACTTCGGCTTTATCTCATGTCTTCATTTTTAACATTCATATTTGTAACTATGTATTCAGCTTTATGATCAAGAATGTACGTTATTGCTTTGCTAGACAACACTTGTTTTCATTCAGTTTATGCTTGCCCAACCTTTAAATCTTTTGAGACAGATATATTAGTTTCTCAGAAGCAAAAGGTTCAAATAAAGCAGCACTACAGTACTCTGGATGCCTGCAAACTAAGACATGGCTTGGACTTCCAAACAACAGCAGATGATGGAAGCTGTGCATGAACTGCTATATGTGGAAAATTATGTGGAAATACATTACAAAATATGTGCATGGGCACCTTACACTGTCTTTAGAAAACCCGTTTGTGACAGAGCACGGGTTTATCCCAGCTTCCAGGCCAAGTGCCCAGCACAGGTAACAAGCCTGTTGCAGGCTTGGGTGAGGGGAGGAGATCTGTGCACTCATGTACTATAAGTACATGCATTACTCAGCCATTCTGAGCGAACACCTCAAATGCTCCTACAGCATTTAATGACAATTACAGGCAGAATTTGTGAGTGAGTACTTCTCCCTCTGCTGCTTCTGTGGATGCATTCAAAGAATTTCAGTGGATCAGAAAGGCTTCGTTTTCCACTTTGGAAGCAGAGTTTGTTATTTGCATGAGGAGATGTCCTGACTTTCCTGAGCATATCTGCACAAGCCTCCTGTGTGAACTGTGTCTGTTAACCCTGAGAAGTAAGGTATCTGCAGTATGATTTTAAGGGTGAGATCCAAATTTCACAGCAGCCAACAGAAAGATGATCGCTGATAGCTGTCGAAATATCGCTCCTGGCTTAGGCCACTTTGGGTAATTCACCAAATGCTCAGTTCGCCTATTCTGACTGAAGTGCATGGAATTGTAGCAGAAGAGAAAATGTCCCAGAGCAGGAGGCATTTGATAAAGTCACTATTTTCTCAACAGTGAGATGTCAGGAGTGCTGGAAAGTGCAGAAGATTTTCAGTGGAGGTTGAAAGAACCAGAGCAAGGGATTAAAAGAGCCCTGTCTCATCAGTGAACTGCTACCTGATACGTGACTTTCAGATAAAATAATGATATGGGAGCTATATGAAAAATGTGTAGGTATCCTGAATGTCGTATTTATAACCTGTACATATGATAGTTTAAAATGTAAAAAAATATTTTCACAGGCACATTATTTATAGAAAACTCACTGTCATTTTGCACAACCAGAAGGCAACAGAAAAAGTCCTGAAAAATTCATTCAAGTAATTCTAGTGATACAACATGTAGTTTTATTTGCTTCTTCATGATGTCCTTGTATTCATACATAACCAGTGCATGACAATGAACAAATATGAGAAGACTTATTAGAACCAATGATGTACTGTATAGTGACTTGTTTTGCACTTAAGATATGGCTTAGCTCAAATACTTCTCTTTGGTTTGATCCTTACCATAAAGTCAATAGAAACTGCTGCTCTATCTTTTATAAAACATCATTGTCAAAGCACTAGAATTGGACTCTACGTCACCAAATGCATTAGACTTTCACACAAAGAAGGATAGTGCTTTTTCTCCTCACTCAGCCATTTTGGCTGGTTGTTACAATCATGCTGAGATTGTTATGATTTGGTTCCCTTTTAGAACTAAGACATTCTGCTTGCTGTATTGCTAGGTGTATTTGGCATTTACTGTGGCCAAGCATGGCTGTTGTTAGCATGGAGCCACAGCAGCAGATACTCAGCACAGAAAGGACTATGATGTTGTGATGGAAGCAAATCCCTGACAAAAAGTAAGGGGAGGATGGACATGGAAAGAGTACTGGTAAAAACATCATCTGTATTACTGTGTATTGTCTGTGCTGTCTTCGAATAACCCAAAAGAAAAACAAAGCTGAGATTTTGTTAGCATATATGTAGTGAGCACTTCAGATACATGATTTATAAATATGATCCAGTCCTGGAAATGTAGTTACCATCAGTAACTAGAAGTTATTATTTCACAAAACGCAGTAGCCATTCAAAGTTGAGGGAATGAGCTAATTAAGAGACAGTGGGGTGAAAGGCAGGATGCCTCACTCATAAGCAAAATATTCACCTGCTGGTGGGTGGCAGGACTGAGATGATAGATCAGAAGAGGAAAATCCATCCTAAAAAGAGTAGATTCAAGCTGTAGGAGAGCTCCCAGAGCAAATCAGAGTGGCAAACTAAGTTGCCTGTTCTGCTAGGTAATTTTGGAGACCTACTCCTTGGGCATGGGATTGCTGCCAAAAGGATATTTTGGCTATCATTGCCAAGTCTACACTCAGAGCCCTAGCTGCCATATAGATGGGGTACTCTGGCACTGCAGAATGCTGTTTGCTGCTTCTATTTTTGGTTTTGTTTTCCATTATCCAGAGCATCACCTTTCACTAAAATAAACTTGTTGTATTTTAGGCTAATATTTGAAACAGATCTGGCACAACCTAGTGCCCCTCATCTTTCCCACTTCTTTCATAGCCAGGAATCCAAAGCAAGAGCAGCATGCAGAATCCCCCTGCCTGCAGCCAGGTGTCTATGAAGGGACCCACAGGCACTTGAGGTGCTTATTACCAAGCATTAAGGAGAAATTAGCCCTGCCGTATCTTATTTACTGCCTTACAAGGGTACACAAAGAATATTCCAGAAACCTAGAAAAGGGGACAAACTTGTAAGGCTGGAAGATGAATGAGTAATCTCTCTTTACAAGACTAAACAGAAGCAGCATTTTGTTATGCCAAGCTGTTACAGAGTATATCAATTGGTTTGCAAGTAGGCTACATGGCAGCAAAGGGTAGAAATACATCAGCTGCTGGCAGTGTTAAGAACAGATCAAAGGATCATACTACAAATACTGTAAAGTGGGATTTGAGTTTTAGTTTTTCTGAAGAGCTGTTAGAAGTTAAAATTACCTTTCTACTGTTTCCCAACACAATCTTTTCATGCAGTGAGTATGACCCAAAGGTAATCAGCATCAGTGGAAGGAACTGGGTGAATTTTGTGTCTGCACTGAAGTAAAGATGAAATGCTTTAGTCACGGAGGAAAGGATTTGATCCAGTGAACACCCAGTGAAAGGGTTACACCCAGTGAACACAGAAATAACACATCTCCCTTCTCCTCCCCAACTTTTGCTTTTAGTTGTCCCTTGGAAATTGTTAGGAGCTTCTCCTGAAGATCTTGTGAATGAAGAGTTTTCTTACGAGTTACAATAGGTGCAAACCTGTAGTATGGTTTTGGGAAGCTTTCTTTTACAGGTATAAACAGTTGAAGCTTGAGTGAGCTATATAACTGATAACACTAAGAAAACTATGTGAGAAAATGGTCTGAATTCCACTCCTTACGCTAAGGACTAGTCATCCATCTTCGTGTGTTTTTTTTTTTTTTTTTAATTAGGTATTTTTAGAAGAAATATGAAGAAAAAGAAAATTAAAAAAAAATAGCAGCACCATTCTTAAGTCTGACAGCTTTTGTAAGGTAGGAAAACCAAGTAAAATGAAACAAATGCATGGGACAGGAATAACNAGTAGTATTACTTAGTGTGTTTTTTTTTTTTTTTTTAATTAGGTATTTTTAGAAGAAATATGAAGAAAAAGAAAATTAAAAAAAAATAGCAGCACCATTCTTAAGTCTGACAGCTTTTGTAAGGTAGGAAAACCAAGTAAAATGAAACAAATGCATGGGACAGGAATAACCCCCCCCAACTGCCTAATGACTGGCTAAAAATATATTTTGACTCATAGTTTTCATAAACCAAGTTCTGCTTTTATGAATGAGTGCACCTGACTTTTAATTTCAGTGGCACTTGGATGCAAATATCTCAAACTCTCTCTGCTTAATAAGTGCCCTTCATTTTGTTTCACATCTCCTGGCTGTGGTGGATTGAAAAGTCCAGAATTCAAGTGCATCTCTAACTTTCCTTACCCACTTACTAAGTCATAACAAAGTGATTATTAAAATACACATTCCTGCCCTATTCCTCATTCATTTCAGGTGAAAATGCCAATCTGAAGTTCTACTTGTCTTAGCTCTACAGAGCTGGCAGAGCTTTAAGGACAGCCATTTAAGACTGCGTTCTGCCTTGCACATCATCAAAAAACAAATCTTTAGTATGGGTAATTGTATTACAGGTAATTGAGTTAAAATCTTCCCTGCATAAGACCCCCAGAGAATTTATAGTTCTCTCTCATATGTGATTTGAGCTGAAACCTCTGCAGACCTTTGGGGGAAAGATGCATGGACAGACTAACAGAAGCTGGCTGCCTTTTAAGCTTTCTGTATTTTGGAGAGGAGGGTGAAGGGGACACTTTCACTGAGAAAATGATTCATTTGTCATGTTCGAATTCATGGAAACCCTAAAAATCAGCTATCCTAAGTTAAAGCTTTGCTCAACAGTGTCAATCCTATTCTTTTAAAATGTCCTTAAACTATTTACTCACACTGACCTGAGTTTTTAAAGATTGCCAACAAATCCTCCAACAAAATCAATAATACGTCTGTTGGACAGGGTGTATGATGTTAGCATATACAGGATCTAAACCAGCAGATCTCTCTCTCTCTCATCCTGCAAGGATGATGCAAAAATTGCCTTACTCCAAGAGGAAGGAGTTTCTTTTCCAGATAAAGAAGCTCACACATGAGAAATGCTGCTACATGTATCAGTCTTTCTGCTGCTTAAGGATCCAACTGACTGAAATGTCACAAGACTCCCTGTCAAAAATACAAAGTGTATTTGCCACTGATACCCTCCTACTCTGCTGCAGCCCACAAAACGCTTAAAATAACCAACCAAAGGTAAGCTTCAAAGCCTTCTGCCTCGAGCTTCAGTTTCAAACAAAGCAACTGAAATTTAAACAGAGGAAGCAAATGTTGTTCTGTTCATGATTTCACCCTTCAACCAGAAATAAATATACATCCCCTTATTTCTTAACTGTTTCATGAAACTGTGAATCAGGTGAATGTTCATAAAAGTGCAAAGCTTTGTTAGAAGTCACCATGGTGACGGTATGATGTTCAGCATGAAAACACAGCGATCTTGGGTGACCTTGGCATCTTCAGTTACCTTACAAGTATGGGAAAAGTTTCAAAAAGTTCTCCAATGCATCTCTGTAATTTCTCTATAATACTACTAGGCAAGTACTTAATACTGCAGGCTGTAAAATCCTCAGCCATCTTCTGCCATCAACTGCTGCCTTCAGCTATACTCAGCCTAGCAGGCTTTACCCTCTGGCATGTAGACTGAGTCAACAGAGAGACAATGAAGCACCCGCATGGCTGTCCATAACACATAACCTTGTCATGCTGATAGACTTACGCATTATGGTTCCCTGTGTCCTTTCTTTTGCCTGCTCTTTGGCTTTCATCCTTTCTTTTTGATCCACATGCAGTGGATATGGAGCTCCTCCTTAGCATTCCTCTGGATTGTCCCATGGCAGATCATGGTCTGTGCTACATGTCTGCTGGGTGACCCCTTTCTGCCTCAGCCTATGACAAACATGATTCCATTTGTTCCTGTCCTTTTCTTCCATCACAATTCTGTCCTTTAATTTCAAGACAATGATTTTGCAGCTTGACACTCTCTTCCTCCAATGCTTCCCAGAATACAAAGGGCTGAAAAGCCACATTTCCTTACACTTGAGCCATAAGAGGCACTGCTGAACATGCTGGGAACCACCCTGGGGTAGCAGACACTAAAACTGAGATTATTAAATAATCTGGATGTGGAGCAACATGGACGAATTTGAGGAGATGAGCTTCTAGCTGTTCTATAAGTGACAAGAGAAGAGTTAACTGCAATTTGGGTAGCACAGGGGAATAATTTCAAAGAAAGAAACTCCGAAATGTCAAAGAACAGAGTTATCAAAACAGACCATTCTTAACAAATGGTTGTTTATTCCTAACACAAAGCAAGTGTATAATTCGAAGCTGGTTTCTCTGTAAAAGTGCTTACTAGAGGAAGAGACAAAAAAAGCCACTCATATCCTATTAGTTGTCCATAACACAACTATTTCCATATGGCTCACTACTGTACCATTTCACTTCAGCATATATGACTTACAGGTTTTGGTCCTCTAGAGTGATTCACTGAATGATCTCTCAACTNAAGCCACTCATATCCTATTAGTTGTCCATAACACAACTATTTCCATATGGCTTACTACTATACCATTTCACGTCAGCATATATGACTTACAGGTTTTTGTCCTCTAGAGTGGTTCACTGAATGAAACACTCTCTCAACATTAGTGTAGATGCATCCTAGTCCCAGTCTAATTTTCCATAGGAAATGAATTTGAGATAGTGACTGGAAAACCTTTCATGCACTATAAATTCTCAGAATACCATGCATGCCTTGACAAAACTTACCATACCACAGTTGATTTGTAAATCTACTGGTGATTAGATTGCTTAGTTTGGGTTTATCACCTCAGTTTTCCTGCCTAAGTTCATGTGAGTACCTGTGCATCTTTGGAAATTCCTTGGCACTTTTTTGCGGTAGGGATTAAATCAGTAATACATAATGCACGGTATCAAAACCACACTGCAGAACATGATCTCACAAAAGCACCGCAGAGAAGAGGGATTGAAGTTATTCAGACAGTTCAAGGAAAATACCTTGAGACCATTTTCAGGGAATACTCTCCAGGACATTTCATCCGTAACTAATTGTTGTTACCATGGCTTTTTTCTGTATGTGTTCAAGCAGCTAAAATATGGATAACAAATGCACATGCCAGCTGAAAGCCTCATTCCCTTGCTTCTGTGCAATACAAAGGGTGATCAGTTTAGTATTTCTGAGAGCTAGGCTGTCTGCTCCCTTCTGCCAAACAGTGGGAGAGTTAAAGGTAGGAAGAAATCTTTGCTGCCCACCTCGGCTTTCACCGACAGCCATGCAGATATGACATGATGAAGGTACATACACCATAAGTGTCTTTATTGTAAATAACACTTTTTTCCTCTGGCAAGCAATCCCACGCCACTGGAATTGCCACGAACGCATTAGTGTGTAATTGAGAAAACATTTGCAGTGCCACCTGAGAAAAGGCTTCAGCTTGAAACTTAACAACTTAAGGACAAACAAAACACTTAAACTATAATTTGAGGGGTAAGTAAGTATCTAGCAGCCTCTGATGGCAAGGCAGGCGCAAAGGAGCTTATCACCATTTGGCCTCCTGTGTGAGAAGAGAAAAAGCAAACTACAGTAGCCCTGCCTAGCTATGGTGAAATGCAAGGTGATGTGAGGGAAAAATCAGCTGCCCAGGGGAATAGCATGGGCACCCAAATCTTTAAAACACAGACTCAGAAGCTGAAAATAGTGTCATTACACAGGCGCAGCAGAAGGCTGTTTTCCCTCTGGACAGGGTGCTGAGAGCTTGCCGCAACTTGAAACATGGTGGGCTCATCCAGTGCCAAGGACAGGCCAGCCACTCTAGCTCAGGTAACTGGCAGGGAAGGGACAGCAGCAGTGGGTGCTTCTGCATGAGCTAGTGATGGGACCAGAAGCCTCTGGGAATCCTGAAATGCAGGTTTGTTGCTACTATGTGCTAAAATCCATGTCCTTATAGCTAGATGGAACAAGCTGACAAAAAGGGGCTAATATCACACCTTCATTTTATGGATGCACATGGCCCCTGTTTCTTCCAGCAGAGACTGTGGTCTCTGGACCTTGTTCCATCCCTTGCCTTCCAAACAGAACAAGAAGCACTGTCTGCCTCTCCTCTTCAGGCCCCAGAGAAGTGGAGAAGCTGCTACTATTCAGTGAGGCCTCACCTCCACACAGAGATTTCAGTACAGAATGATTGCACCAATCAGGACCATAAAAAAGTATTTTATCCATAAAGCATCCAACTTTACCAGAAAATGGCCCAGTATAGCTGTCACACTTTCAGGAAACCCTTTTGCTGACCTACCTTACTTCATTTCTGGATTAAGCTTTACAGGCAAACCCCCTCCTGGTAAGAAGTAAATTTAGGAGGGTTGCACTCTGCTGGTGCAGCTGCATCTGCAAAACCTTCTTCAGTAGAGACCAAGGCTGAGTTTGGCAATGCTTGCAAAGAAAAAGAAATCAAGACCTGTTTTCAAATTCCAAGTAAAAATTGTGCACTCAACCCACTGGTCACAGAACTGTGAGCTGCCAAAGATGCAAGTCTGCTAAAGCAGAGACAGTAGCAGGCATGACTGCTGGGGGCCAGGATTTAGTCTTTGGATTACAATTACAACTAAGGACTCCAGCTACAATCAGTCTTACATGGCAGTGAGGTGGGGGCAAATATATTGAGGCTGGTGTCAAGACCCCCAGACAAAATCCATTTGTGAAAGTGAAATGTTTTCTTTACCTCAATATTCTATGTTGTTTCATGCAAACACAAACTAAATGCACTCAAAACTCGCAACCTTCATAGCAATTCCAGAACTTGCATCAGGTTGTGAAAAAACAGAGTTCACAGTGATCTCTGGCGTTAGGGCCTCTTGTCAGCTGCTCTTTGAAAATTATGAGCACTGGGGGAGGTAAACCCCATTACACAGCATGTGACATCAAATGTCTGAGACATTACGCAGTTTTCTATATTAATAATTCCCTACCTGATGGCAGCATGCTCCTATTATTTTTGCCTCCTACTCTTGTTCTGTGATGAAAACCCTGCAGTAAAAATTCAGGTTAACGCCTTCTATTTTTCTCCCTCCTGATGCTGTTGTGTCAGAGCTGCTGCAGGAGAGGAAAAACTGCAACAGAACAGCCTAGTAAAAACATTGCTCTGCCTCTGGTGATATTAATATTGACAGAATTTCACAGCTCCCCGTCTCAGACAGTGAAGAAAACAGCTCCTAATTTTCATGTTCCAACTACTATTTTCCCATCGTCATGGGGTAGCAGAAAATCAATACCACCCACAACCTCCTGCAAAAGAGCCACCCCCAGAGCTGCACAGGGAACAGTCATCTTCCAGCAGCTTCAGGGATACAGTTTTCCCAACTTCTCTTTAGTTTTTTCTGCTTCCTATATAGCTATTACTATCCAGTGCATGCCTAGAGACAAAGCGAAACACCAGCTTCCACCTTCTCTGTGGCTGGAAGGGAAAGGTGCAGTCACCTCTCTGCAAATTTTCCTCCACCATCTGAGCTGGAAGTACAGTGCAGAAGGGGATGGAGCCAGAACCAGCCACAACATGAGGAGAACAAATAAATCTGCAATCCCTTCTTTTGGTCTTGCCAGATGCAGCAGTGTTACTTAGTCATGTATTTTATAACATAGAGCCAAGATTGAGTGTCCTTTGTAGCTAACACCAGAGATTTGTAGGATTAGCAATGCATGGATTGCTAATAATTCAGGTAAGCACTCAAAAATGTCCACCCCTATTACAACATTCAAGTTGCAAGCACCGCTATCGAAATTCATGGGACTATATTATTATATTGCCCTCTAGTGTCCACAAATAAGAGCGAGAATATCCCTGCTGCTTCACCTCAGCGCTTCCCTTTCGACAGGGAAGTTCAGAGTCTCACATGCTGCTGAAGTACATGCAAGGGGTTCACATTGTTATGTACTAGACAAGCACTGCTCAGCTGTAACATAGTCACAGCATTTGCAACTGCTGTATCAAGGTTATCCTTTCATTAAATCAAGTAAAATCTAACAGGAGCACTGTTGGTATAGACCAGACTGGCAGGCCTAGCTTCATTCCCAACTATTCCCATCTAACTGCATAAGAGGAGCAGCCAATCTGCCACTGAAGCTGGCCAGGACCATGTGGGATCTTTGTAGCAAGGTGCCTTAGAAGTCTGGACATGCCTAGATATCTGCATGGGGACCTATTAGTGGATGTGAGAATGTGAAACATCTGCCTTGGAGCAATCTGTGAGGACTATCCAATATAAAACCACACATCCTCATAAAAAGCATTGCTTGTTTAACCTGAGATCAGAAATAGGTTACAAACCATCCCTTCCCATCATCCTGCAGAGAGATGCCCTGGGGACACATCAGACTGAAGTAGAAGCTTTATGTAATGTATTCTGTCTGACTGATGGAGGCCCAAAAAGATGACCCATAAAGGGGAGGTCTGGCATCTCTTCACAGACCCTAAGCTCTGGGGTGGTGTGGAGGGAAGGAGGTCCTAATCTGTCTACATGCAGGGTGATACTCCTTAGAGGAAAGACATGTAACACTGAAGTTGAGCACATGTGAACTAGGACAGGTTACTAACATGGACTCCACATGGAAAAACTCCCAAACTTTCTCCTGCTAATCCTAGGATTCCCATTGCCTTGAAAGCAAAGATGCCATAAGAAGAGAAGTGTAGTGACTACAGCAGTAACATTTTGCAATGTTTTTACCTAAGCATAGATACAATACCAGATGTACAGAAGCCCAGAGAGGTTAACCTGACTTATTCAAGGTCACAGCACATGGCCATGAATAGATCCAGACCTCCTGGCTCCCAGACCTGTGCTTTAACCACAATAGAGAGCCTTCTCCTCAGCAAATGTGCTGAGAAGTTGCACAACCTGAAACTACTGGCTACTTTTCTTTCTGAAGTTCCTGACAGCAATCCATAACCGGATACTTCAAACTAAGCATTGCAATCTGCTGATGGTGACACATGCACTGTCTTTGACTTTTGCAAATATACCTGGTGCTGTATCAGATCTCTTTCAGACAAAACTCCAATCAATGGCTAACAGCTGTATCCTCAGGTGCACTGTATTCTCAGAGATCCTTGAGCATATGCAGTGTCTTCCAGTACTATCCATGAGACTTAAAATGTGTTACTTCAAGATAATTTCATTACTGTGAATAGTTTAGGTTGGGTACTACTATTTGTTATAACTTCTGAGTGGACAGAATCCTATTAATTTAACTAACTTTGGGTTCCATCTTAAAAGGTGACAGCCAGAGTTTCCTGATTTCTTTTTAAAAATGGGATTCTCCCTTTAATGCAGTCTGCTGAAAGAATGATTCTCCCTTCCCTTAATGACTTTCCATTCATTCCAATTGTACTGTCACACCCAAGAACTGAGCTGCTGCAGCAGCAGTTATTAGTTGTCATAAGAAAACTAATTTGAATCTTGAAATCTATTGCTTCTTACTCCAAGTTGCTTTTTTTTTTCTGATTTCACAGATTTGTGAAAACTGAATAATTCAAATTTCTTTAATTTTCTTTTTTGTTTGCAGTTGGGGTAGGTCACATAGAACTTGGGTTCTGCTCTACTGAACTGCTGAGAGGGGCTTGTTGTTAAGGTAGTAATAGGAAATGCTCAAACCTATTGGAGGTTTGATCAAAAAGAACAAAAGGAAAGAGCAAAAGAAAGCACCCTATTAGATGGAAAGTCTAACCAAGCCACCATTAGACATGGCTTTCAAACTTATAGCAGAGACAGAGTTTTGGGGATAATTCAAAAGAAATTAGTTACTGAATGAAATTCAGGTTTACGGTAGAAAACACAAAAATATGTTTTAGTTCCCACAGTAGAACCAGGGATGCTCTACAGCTGCAGTGAAGAAGAGAGGTGTCAGACTATTAAAATTGTCTCTGCATGGTAGGTGCTGGGCTGAGGCATGCCAGTACATGCTCTGTGTAGAATACAAATGGTCTTTAGAAGGATAAGATATTTCACCCTGTTTTCTTAATTTCTCCATCACTTACTCTGTTATCTCTTCCTCTCACTTTAGGGGTTCTAACCTGTGAACATCCCATACAGGTGCAGACTGCCTCCCACGGACAGGAGTTGCTTGCATGGCAGCATGAACACATGCTTCTGCAATATCTTCACACCCAAGAGCTTGTTCAGGGCACAGCATCCTTGTTGGACCAAAATCAGCACTGTAGCATGCAGGACCAAGAAGGACAGGCATTAGTATTGGTGTCTTAGTATTTAACCTTCCCACTGGGAAATGCTGTAAGATCAAGTAATTGCAACCCTAATGCTGATCTTGTGGAAAAGAATCTAGAATGGCTAAGTTCAAGGAACAAAATACAAAGGTTAGTTAACTAAACACAGTGTACCTTGAGAACCAGATATTTAAAAGTCAGAAATCTGAAGGTACTGGTATGTGCAGATTACAGACTTTAGAAGCTGGTAATTTGCCAGATTTCCACTGAAATTAATGGAAAGTGAAGAGACTTCAGTCCCAAAACACTATCAATAACAATAGGTGTTTCTCTGCATCTTCACATGCTTCACTAACTTTACATGCCTTTAAATGCATAAAATCCAGCTTTCAGCAGTTTGTTCCATGTGTTAGATGGATCCGGCACACAAAAGCTTTCAAAAATATCTTTACAAAAAAATTCAGGAGCTGAAGGTCTTTTAAAGTAACAACAACTGAAGGGCAAAGTTTTCAAGGCATAGACATAGAGATAGACAGATGCTTACTGAATTAATAGAATTAGTCTTAATCCATTTAAAAAGGAAAATATCCACACAATTTGATTAATTTCATATAAGCACAAATATTCTTCAAGCAGGAGGGATTGTTGTAGGCTAATTAGACTGAAAATATTTACCAGCAATATTCTTCTTTTAAGTGTTTTGCAGACAAATAGCCCATTACTTCAATATATTTGATATACCCACTAGATGTGTTCCAGAAGCAGCTTTATTAGACACAGTTAATAGTCTAAATATTGACTTTTGTAATCCTCTTTAACAGTTACTGCTTTCTGCACTTGAACTGACATTTGTCTCAGAATAGTATATACCAATGACCATCCTGTTTAGACATTACTTGGGTTATTTAACTCCTCAGATGTGTTACAAAATATATAAGAATGGAAATTAAATGTTAAAGAGGAAACATCAAGCTTACTGGCAACATTTAGCTATGTAAAACATCCATAATTTATAAATATCCATACAGCTTCTCAGCTTCTTTCCCAATAAACATTTCAAATCAACAGTTTTACTTCTATGCTTCATATTTATCATCTTAACTGGCTTGCAACAGGTCTGATGCACATTTCCAAAGACTTAAAATGTTTATTGCTAATTCATACTTAACTCATGAACAAAGCTCCAAACATAAAAATCTTGAAAGAAATATAGAAGTACACAAGTAAAAAGAAATGCTGATTTTACCTTGTAAGTGGATTAAACGTTCATTATTTTTTACCTGAAAGCAACATGAAATTGCATCACGGACAACATCCTTTGCTCTTTAACAAAGCAGGAATGGGAAAAAGCAGTACAAATACCTTACAGTAGTCTCTACAGACTCTGTTCCATATGCCTATAAATTTCTCAGCCTTGCTACTGCTTGCCAATATCGATGCTCCTGGCCAGGCTGGGGAGAAGGCAGTGGGGAAAGGAACAAACTGGGTTAGGAGGACATGTTTCTACACATATTTCTGAACTGAAAGGCTACTGGACAGACACTAGGTAGCAAAGCCCAGAACTCTGCTATATGCAGCTTCAAACTGAAGTCAGAAACAAGCCCTGCAGTGCCAAAGAAACCAATTCTTGCCCTCCCAAGCAGCGACTAAAGTAGTTCAGACAGCTTACAGAGCCAAGCAGCCAGTTGGTCATTGCCAAGAAGTGTGTCTGTCCTCACACTGGGCTCTGATGGCACAGGACTGGTCATGACAAAGGCTTTCATCTTCTATTTTGTTTATGGACTTCATTATAATGGCAACTTTTCTTTAAATTAAGAGCTACTGTAGAACACTTGAGTATCAAAACTTGTTCAAAGTAACAGGAATTCATCAGTCAAATTCTGAATCTGGGCATTCTTTCATTATTTATTATTTATTTTGAAACTCAAGTTTGTTCTTTGGAGTCAAGCTTTTTCAGATTCATGAAGTTAATAATGTAAACCCATGTCAAATTGAAATCTATTCAAAACAATTAGCTTAAAGAACCATGCTGTCCATCACCTTTTGGAAAACAGATTAGCCTCATATCACCAAGACTGAAAATTCTATCAAGACCCACATTTGCATCTTAAAAGTTTATCTAATTTTTGCTTGTCACTTGCTGAGGAAGGACCCCCATATCTCTAAGTGGAAAATATTGCTGAAAGTTACTTTAAAGTTACCAAGGTTATAACACCAAACACCATCAAGAATCTTAAGTGTTTTTCTGTCAATTAGAAACTGTTGTACATCTACTTAGATGCTTGAATTCAAGCAGACACTATCTCCCTCTGGAGCACTTGAGAGTTCCATTCAATTTGACAGGGAATGCATGTGCTCATTTTAGGAGGCTTTCTTCACTAGACATCTAAAATTCAGATCCAAGCTAGACAGTCAGATGCAGAGTTGCAATATCAGATGCAAGCTGGGTAGGCAGACTGGATCTTATCTCATGTGATTAACATTTTATGAAAGTAGGATGGCCTTAAAGTGAAAACCTTCCAGTGATCTTTCTGCCTTCAAATAAGGCCATTAAAATCCTGAGCTATTTTATATATATATGATTTATTAAATATTAAACATTTAAGTAGGTAAGGAAAATTACTGTGCATTGCTCTCAACCTGAGAAACAGCTTGATACAAGAAGTTTGGAGTCTGGAATTCAGAGCTATATTTGGATCAACACAAGCAAAGTAATGAGACAACTTCATCTTGGAACTACAGACAGTAAAAGGAGGTCAGGAAGTATAAATACCCACACGAATGAAGGAGCATACACTCTGAAGCTCAGAGAAAGAGAATGACAATGAGAAAGAGAATAATTTCAAAATAAGATTTTTGAGCTGAAATTGGAAAGCAACTAAATGATACAAAATTTGGATGAAACAGTCCCATCACTCAGGCATAAAATACCATGACTGTAGTAAAAAGTACACTAAAATTAAAATCTAAAATAGCAAAATCAAAGGAAACACTTCAGTACTAGTAAACCAGTATTTTCACTCACAGTAATAAGTACGTATATTCTGTGTTGCATAAACCTGTTTCGTTTTGCAACAAGAAATTGTTGTATCAGAGGTTTTCACCTAATCAACAACTATTAAGACAGTAGCAGATGACTAGATCACTGCTCAGACCACTGCTATATCCCACCTCTTGTTCTGCAAATGCTCCTCAAGAGGTTGCACTTCCCACACATTCCCATTTCTCTTAGGTGTTATGTTGAACACTTAGGCTGAATTTATGCTCATGGGGCCACAGAAAGAAGGGCTATGCCTCTTCATAAAGGACAGTTAAATGGTAACATTGGTATCTGTATTTTATATTGTTAAAAAGCCCTCAAGATTTCAAGTAAAATGAAGCAATAGAATGCTGAAACATCTTCCAAAGCAATGGAAAGAAGTATTTGGAAGTCTCATTAATAACAATTGATTAGAGTCAGAGGAGTAACAGTGCTTTGCAGATAGTTTTGTCAAGCAAAAGCTGCTATCCTGAGAATAGATCTGAATATGCTTGGCATTGGTGGTGAGTTTAATTATGATAAATTGTGGGAGATATAAAAATACAACTAACCACTCTGTGAGTATGAAGCATTACTCACCAAAAACTAATGTGTATTCTGGGAAGTAAATTAATTTCTGCTTTCCTTTCTGAATTACATATTACTAAACTTTTTAAAGGTGTAGTACTCAAACACAGTAAGTATTTGCTAGTTATCTCTCTTAACAACAGATCAAACATTTAAATATGGCATAAATTGTGTCACTGAAATAATGTATTGTTGTAAACTTTTTAAACTTCAACCACTTGGGAAGGGGTTTTTTAGAAAGCAGTTGTCTTTGTAGAAATAAGTAATCACAATCTAAATTTCAAAGAGTTATTCTATGTGATTTGCATGTCTTTCATTTTTACATCTATAATCCTTTGGTTCAAGTGAAGTCTGCTCCTCCCCTTGCTTTGAAGGACAGCACTTGCTCTGGAAGCTTCATCAGCTGCCTAACACTTCACACACATCTGGCAGCCCTTCACACGGCTGCGGTGGAGACTGTAGAACAAGACCACAGATGTTGCATTGGTTTTTGAGACCCTTCAGAGGTCACTTCTGTATCTCCTAGTGTCCTGACACAGTTGAAGGCCCACCAAGAAACCCCTAAGTAGTCCACAACGCATAGGCCGTCAACAACACAGACGCATCACTAAGTATGCCACAGGGTATAAAACCTGTCCTTGCACTTACAAATAGATAAATGCACACAACTGAGGGCAGAACACAGCAGGTGCACAAGATGCCCGCTGTCAGGGGAAAATGTTTGGCTACCATAGTGGTTACCTAACTGAGTCTGCTTTGTGAATACATCCAGGTGGCTTATCCCTCAGAGATCCTGATGTGTAGAGAATGAGCTTTTTAAAATCTGTTAGTGAGAGCTCCACTGCATCCAGCAGTAAAAGAATAATGAGAACAGATTGACATAAGGTAAGCCTTCTAAATACAATGTGATGTGGGGAAGGGAATATCTATGTATTTGGGGAAATGAATCAATATTAAGAAAAAATATTTGAACAGTGCAAACTAGGTGATATGGAAAAGGTAATGATTCAAAAGAGCAAGAGCAGTATGGTGCTAAAAGGGCTAACATTTTACCTACTTAACAGAATAATCTTTTAAGGAAGATTGTGAAAGAAGAGAAAACAAACCCAAGAAACTTTGGAAAGCTTCTTAAGTGTTTCTTTAAAAGGCTTCTTAAGGGTTTCTAATTTACATTCTTCTACTCTGCCACACCTCCTCTCAGCTCAGTATTTTGAAGACTAAAATAAATATACTGGAATAACTGCCAACAGAATACTGCTCTTTAAAATGATCAACCAAAAAGCATACATTACACTTTAGGTGCTGAAGGCGCAAAGTTTTTGTCCACTTTAACATCTTCCTCCTTTCTCTCTTTTCTTTATTACTTTACCTTCTCAGGTGCCTGTTATGGGCCAGTTCCTCAAAAAAAATCTTCAACTCCATGTCAGTAACAGTAAAGATATTGTAGTATTGCTCTGTGTACTTTGGAAAACCTGAATGAACTTAATATGACAAGCACATTTGAAGAACTACTTCTCCCTGTAAACTGAGATGGAATAATCAGATCTGTACATGCTCCTCTTTCACTACAATTCAATTGGGCCTAGACAGCTAGTATACAAATGCAGCAATTTGTGTGCTTAGCCCCTCATGAATGGTGAAAAAAGATTTATACTTGAAAGTGAACATAAAGTAGGATGCCAATGTCTTGGGAGCAAAAAAGAGTTGGATGATTAAAATATAATCTTATAACACAGGAATACTGAAATGCCTTAAGTCTGCAAAATTTAACTCCTTAATAATTAAAGATTCTTGCATGTAAGCCACTATATTGGGGTCATCAATATCAAGGAAATAAAAAAGTTTCTAACAGTATCTATAGGGATTCTTTGGGCCACCAGAATAGGATGACACTGCCAGAAGGAGCAAATAACTTTCAGACCTTCATGAAGAGCTCATTACTGTAGTTACTAAAGCCCCCAGATGTTTCTAACAGAGTTTTTCCTGCTCTAGTTCATCCTTGCTCACCCACCATACCCGTTTGCAGCTGATCTTCCTGTGATAAAATGTTGCAGTTTGTAGGGTTTACTAAATCAACACAATTGATACCTATCTGACATACATACTTTAGCTGCTACTTTACTAAGAAGTCAAGCATTCTCCCTTTGTAAACAGAGCTTGCTGCAAACCATGTTTCTATTTTTGTTCATAAGATACACACAATGGGACAGCTGCTACTGAAGTTGGCTTCCTAACTATCACTACCCACATTCCTGGTGTTCTTCCAGCTGTTGAGAAAGTTGTTGAATAGGCAGTGACACTGACAAAGCAGCCAAGTCAAAGGCTACTTACTACCAAAAAATTGTTAGTAAAGCAGAAAACAAAGTTTCTAAGACCTTAGAATAGAAAGGAAGAGGTCTGCAATGTCCTAAGGAATGTAGGGCACTGAATAGGAGCATTATTCTCTTTTTCCAGATGAAATCCACCCTTGCTTTTGTGAGAGGTGGGTGACCATCAGAAAGAAAGAGGAAGATGACTCTCCTCACTTTTCAGAACCTGAAAAGTTCAGAGGGCTGTTTGACTGCTTCAAAACCAAATCAGCTGTAATATCACTATAGCTCTTCAGATGCAAGCTGTTCATCTTTATGGATGATACAAATTTTCTGTAAAGGCCTACAGACTACCCAAACACAGCAGCTCCAATTAGTTTCTATGATTGAAAGCCTCCCCAAAATTGACCGTGAATTCAGGATGGGCAGATTCAGTAGACATCTCTATAAAATTGCTCAATGTGCACAACTCACTTCAGGACTCACTACTGCTCCCTGCACACCAGTGAGAATCCCAACTTTCTACCTGGTAGGAAACATCACCACACACAGTTAAGTAGTAAAAGACTGTAGGAACAAAGCTTCTGACTGAGCTGATGCATGAAATCAGAGTCCCACCTCTTAGTTGTGAGGAAATATGATCAGCTAAAGAGTGGATATTGCTGTAAGGCAGAGCAGTTTTTAGGGAAACAGAGGCCCATGGCATTGCTCAGCACATGAAAAGCAGAAACAACTAACAAAACTGTTCAGTATGCGTTGTGCATATGTGTCTCTCCATGCGTATGTGTTCTCAGGCACACACTTCGTGTACAGGAACTCTAGGAAGGAGTAACAAAGGGGTGAATACACAACGATACCTCTGGTATACCCTTCTGCCTTCCAGCAGTCTGCAGGTTAACAGCTTTGTATGACAAAGACTATCTTCCTCTCTTTGTTTAGTAGTCTCTTTCCAGCTGTAAATTTGTAATTTTTTTCTGTTAAATACAGAATCATAGATTATCTTGAGTTGGAAGGGAACCATAGCAATTATCAGTTCCAACTACATGCTCATTGCACAACAAGAAGTACTTTCTAAAGGAAAAATCTGGAGTGAACAATAACCCTGTTACCTTGATGTGAGCTTCTCAGTCTCGACAGAGCTTCACATGTTTAAGAAAAGTCTACTTTTGGTAATTTATTTTGTAATTTCACAGTTCTTTCCTTACCTTCCCATTGATACTCTTTTTTTAGCTGCAGTGCTCCCAGATGTTATGGGAAGAGTGTTACAAGAAGCAAACCTTGCTCCATTGTTCTTCCATTTCACCTATACTAACATTATTAGGTTAGTAGCTAGACTCTGACCTTTCTCAGTACTACCTGGAATATGTTATTCCCTAATCTGTAATCCCCTGGTGTTAGCATCAGGACAAACACATAACCACTGGAATGGTTATATGAGGTGCTTTATTCAGGCGCCGGGAACCAGGGGTACTCACCCAAATCTGATTCCAACCTCATTACCCCGCGTTTGCAATTTATACATTGAAGTTATGCAATTAATACATATTCATTATCTATCCTCACTTCGTATTATAATGAGCTAGAAGGTCCTTTGTGTCTGCGCAGTGTCCCCCTCTGGCCATGGGCGAGGGTCTTGAAGTAAAT
>NDXB01011326.1:15929-30048 GCA_002631895.1 Agapornis roseicollis | reverse complement strand
TGAGACTGACTGGTCTGTAATTCACCGGGTCATCCATTTTCCCCTTCTTGAAAATGGGGGTTAGATTTCCCTTTTTCCAGTCATCGGGAACTTCCCCTGAATGCCATGATTTTTCAAATGTGATGGCCAGTGGCCAGATCCTCTCCTACAGTGGACCCAAGGTCTTCATTCTCACAGTCCCTGCATCAGGCTTCTACAACTCAGGTGGTGTGGTTGGAGCATTTGCCAGTGAAGACTGAGACAAAGAAGTCATTGAGAACCTCAGCCTTCTCCAAATCCAGGGTAGCCAGTTCTCCTCATAGCTTCTGGAGAGGGCCCACATTGTCTTTTATTTGTGATACAACTATAGAATCCCTTCCTGTTATCTTTAACAACCTAGCCAATTTTAAGTCCAACTGGGCCTTAGCTTTCCTCACCTGGTCGCTAGCTTCCTAGACAACACCTCTGTATTCTTCCCAGGCTGCCTGTCCTTGCCTCTGCCTTTTGTAAGCTTCTTTTTTCCCTTGAAGTTTCTTCAGCAGCTCCTTATCCATCCAAGGAGGTTTCCTTGCCCTCCTGCTGCACTTCCTTCTAGTTGGGACGCAACACTCCTGAGCTTGTAGCAACACTCCTGAGCTTGTAAATAAGGTAAGGTATGATGATGTCAGCCAACAAAAATTACCAAGAATCTATTTATAATTACCATTCTTTTTTAGAAGGGACCTTAAAGCTCATCCAGTTACAACTCCCCTGCTGTGGGAGGGGACACCTTCCACTAGACGAGGTTACGCAAGCCACATCCAGCCTGACCCTGGACACTGCCAGGAATGGGGCAACTACAGCTTCTTTGGGCAACCTGTTCCTGTGTCTCACCACCCTCGTAGTAAAGAATTTCTTCCTAATGTCTAACTTAAATCTCTCCTCTGTCAACTACAGTCCTATCCCCACATGCCCTTGTAAAAAGTACCTCTCCAGATTTCTTGTCAGCCCCCTTGAGTTGCTGGAAGAGTGCTACAAGGTCTCTCCTAAACCTTCTCTCCTCCAGACTGAATAAAGCCAACTCTCTCAGTGTTTTGCAGGTCGGTGAAAGTAATGCTGTAGAATCATAGGATCAACTAGGTTGGAAAAGACTTTTAAGGTCATCAAGTCCAACTTTTACCCCATGTTTGAGCATGTGTGGAAATGTCTTAGTAGTTTAGAGAATTAGGAGGCTCTCTCTTCTAGACTTTAATGTAAAGAATCTTGTCTTAGCAGTTGTTCCTTCAGGTGATCCCATTTTCCTCAATGTGGCACAGAACTAAATCTGTTTTTCTTCCTGAAATATCTGTTCAAACTGCTCCCATTACAAAATGAAAAAAACAGTTCTCAGTTTTGTTGGAAGATATAGATAGCAAGAAATGCTTTTCTTTCTAGCATTTTTATTTCTTCATTTGAACTTAAGCATCTTGGACCACTCAGAAGGCAAAAGGCCAAGATTGAGATGAGGAAGAGGTGAGGAAAGGAAGAGGGACAGAAATTAGGGAGCTACATCCTGGGTGTTGAGATGAGGACAAAGGAGCATAGGATCAAAATAAGAAAAAAAAATATTAGGTGCAAAGGAATATTACATATTTCATATCTAACCTATCAACAAAGTTTGGCCAGCATGGAGTTTTAGATTATCCAATTGGTTAAAGATCAAGGAAACCTAGAAACATGAGTAGGATTAATCTCAAGTGTCTTTAGGCAGCTGCAGAATAGGTGCCATACTTTTAATTGGTAAAAATTGGAAAAAAAAAAATTGTGGAAGTCAACAAAGTGAATCGAATTTAGATTTCAATTCATCTGCTCAGACTGAGGTGTCTGCTTTAGGATGAGATGAAGCATGCTGTGGATTCCGTTGACTATGATGACTAACTTTCCATTGACTATGAAAAGATAGCATAGGATGATTTTTCAGATGTTAATGCCTATAGCATAGACCATCACATTTAGCTGTATCATTACTGCCTTTTGAAATCCTTTAGCTAATCACAGACTATCTCAGCTACTAAATCCTTCATTTTCAAGCCCCACTCCCAAATACTAAAAAGTAGAGAATCACCTTAATATAACTGATTGTAAGTTATTGATAGT
The DNA here is from genome assembly GCA_002631895.1 of Agapornis roseicollis. Classification (NCBI taxonomy): domain Eukaryota; kingdom Metazoa; phylum Chordata; class Aves; order Psittaciformes; family Psittacidae; genus Agapornis; species Agapornis roseicollis. Next base: position 27,954 of record NDXB01011326.1, on the reverse strand, counting down.
CACTTTATTATCATGAGTTATGACCTTGTGGACAAATACCTGCATATCAAATAAGGTTGTGATCCCTTGGTTAGAGCAAATCACGGAGATGGAGACCCATTCCCATCTAATACAGATCTCTATAGTGTTTCCAGTACCATAAACTTCCAACCAGCTGTGGCCTGCCACCATTAACTATCTCAAATTCAGCTATTCCACCATCCGTGAAGATCTTCATAGACATTACAAGGGCACACAGTGAGGTCAAAATGGAGTTGACCTTTCAAATGAACTTTATACCATGACCTTATGTACCTTTGAACGTTCTTCATTTTGCTAAATAGAAGAACAACTGTCTCCTGACTTTACCAGGACTGTCGCTGTCGGTGGTTTTCCACTTCAAACTGGAAGTGCCATATGTATATGGAAATGCTTCCTGCTCAGCTGACATCGCTCAATTCTGTCCAAAACTAGATTAACTGAGGCTGTCTCAAGCACCTCTAGAAATATTTGGTGCCACTGTCAAAACTCAAACTGGCCTGGCTTTCCACTTCTCCTAGACTGCTTCCTTACTGTATTCCATACAGCTTCTCTACTAGAAACATCTGTATGCAATGTTAGCAAAGCCATTTAGGAAGCTGGCTTGAAGATGGCTTTCAACAACCAAAATATTGTTGAAAATTGAGAATCGTGCCTCAGTGAGTAAAGGTGAAATGCCTTAAGAAGCAAGAAGGAAATGGTGATCTAGTCAATTCACCATACAACCTTTGGACAACTTGACTTTTTTCTAGTGAAAACAAGATGAGAGCAAGCTATCATGGAAGTCAGTGAAGCAAAGTCCAACTGGAAAACCTGGGCACCAACTATTGCATGGTATTTTAGAACAGCATGGTTGATTCTCCTGAAAAGTCTTATAAAGCAACAAGGACAAAAGGTTAGAATAGAAACCAGAGAGGAATTAAGTGGTAGTGCAAGCAATGAATATGTGTGACGGAACTTCTCAGTGAAGATGAAACATGGAGTGTGTTTGAAATGTTAAAACTTACTAATAGCTCTGAGCTTTTGTTGTTTCCTTGAAATACTAAAAATAGAGCAGTACTGATGAATTGTGTTTCTTTTTAGTCACCCAGAGGATCAAAATACCTAAGACCTGGTTTACTGCAACAGTAAGACCATTAGTAAAAATTAAGATGTTCTATTCTTATGCCGTGCAAGCAAAGTAATGTCTTCAGCAACCACTGCTGCCATCTCTTTGCTAAAACATAAGTACTTATTACCTTAAAAGATTGTCCTTCGGAAGGTGGGTACAATGATGGCATGACACGTACCACTCAAAAAGGATTCAGACCACATTTTAGGAACTGTGATTAAATGCTCACCTCCAGAAGGCAGTCACAGAATTCCTAGATCTTAACTGTCTCCATTTCATACAGGCCTATCCTTTTGTCAACAATTCTCTTACTGTCACAGAACCTTTTGCGCCACTTAGACTTCAAGACTCAGTTTTGAAGATCTCAAGCACTGGTCCAAATACCTTTTAATAGGCTGGTTAGGAAATTAGGGAAGTATGAAAAGTATGCAAGTTGTTAGATTATGTATGTCTAGCAGTCCAGAACCAGAATTTCAGTTATCCAGAAGAACGATGTTGACTTCGGAGATACGATGTATTTCTCACAAGGAGTGGCCAGGTTAACCACTTCTGAGATGGGAATCTCCAGCTCTTTCTGCATAAATCACCTACAAATGGATCAACATCTTCCAAATGGGTACTTGCTGGACAATGGTCCAAAACATGTTTATCAAAGTAGAATGTTGAGGAGTTTCATGGCTTTTCAGAAATGTTTTTGAAGGACTCTGATAAAATAATAAAGAAAAAAAAAAGAGGTAACTTGATAAAAATTTAGTTGAGCAAATGGGTTCATTGATCACACAAATGTGATGGACTCTTCCTTAACTTGTGCTGTTCTACATCTTCCTGACATGGTACAGAATAGGAAACACTGGAACAAATGCCTTGGTGTAACAAAAGGCGGAGTAAGACACTCCTCTCCTGACACTGGTTTTGTCCCACCCTTATGCCTTTTTGAGATCAGAAACTCTGTCATGCAGAATTTCCTCTTAAAGGAGTAACTTGTCACATCTACCTTTGCACAACAATGCTTTCAGTTCATTGAGCTAATGGGTTACTACACGGCACCTTGCTGGCCCAATTTCCTATGAAGCACTCTCAAATGACACATGAGGTGACAACGACAAGTTTTGTGGTGTAACCAGTACTAGAAAGTCAACAGCTCATCTACTTTCTGTTGAGCCACCATCCGAGGGAGGTCTTGGTGTAGTGCCTTCCTGACTCTGCAAACATGGTCAGTTGGGAGATGTAAGCTGTGCGCAATGATCATGTGGGGCTGCTTAGTTCTCATCCTGATTTGTCCATGTCCTTCACTCCTTTATGGCAAATGCATTTCACCAAGGAGGTTTGGACAGAAGAAAACGTAGACAGATGCACTACATCGTTGCTTGTACATATGGTGGTAGAGTTGGCCAACGGGTTGGGGTTGCCCCATGGGGCTGGAGAAGCTATGGTGGTGAGGAGGGACGATTGCGGGTACCAGAAGCCCCGGGGTATGGGAAAGGGGAAGCAACGAGGGCCCCGCACGTGCGTGGGCCCCGTGTCCCAGCACCACCACCCCCCTCCCGCGCTTTCCGCACGTCTCTCCGAACTCCTCGGCCGTCCCGCAACCCCCACCCCCACCCCCCCTCCGGTTCCCCAGGCGCGGCCCCGCCGGCCCCCGCGCGCCGCCGGGGCTCAGCTGAGCAGACAATGGGAGATCAAAGCGGGGGGAGGAGGAGGAGGAGGAAGAAGAGGAGGATGGTGCCGGGGGCGGCTAGAGCCGGGGCGGGGTGGTTGCGTGTGGCGCTCTCTGGGCTCGATTAGTGTTCCTGGGGAGGGAGAGAACGAGCTGAGCGAGCCAGGGACGGAGGGGTGGCGGTGGGGTGGGGGGTGCGGGGTGCAGCCGCCGTGCGCGAGTGCGTGTGTGCGCGCGTGAGAGAGAGTGTGTGTGTGTGCGCGCGCGAGGGAGAGAGTGTGTGCGTGCGTGCGTGCGTGCCGGCCTGCCGGGGCGTGCGAGAGAGGCAGCGGGCGCGAGCGGGGAGCCAGCGAGTTGCGCAGCTGCCGTGCGCGCAGACCCGCCGCCACCAGCAGCAGCGGCGGCGGCGGCAGCACCTCACCGGCTTCTAGCGACCGGAGCTGCGAGTTGCGCTGGAGAGAGACGCGCAGGGAGGAGGAGGAAGAAGAAGAAGAGGAGGAGGAGAAGGAGAAGGAGGAGGAGGAGGAGGAGGAGGGGAAAAGGAGGAGGAGAAGGATAGCGGGAGGAGGAGGAGGAGAAGAAGNCGATCTGTTGCGCTGGGGAGAGACGCGCAGGGAGGAGGAGGAAGAAGAAGAAGAGGAGGAGGAGAAGGAGAAGGAGGAGGAGGAGGAGGAGGAGGGGAAAAGGAGGAGGAGAAGGATAGCGGGAGGAGGAGGAGGAGAAGAAGAAGAAAAAGAAAAAGAAGAAGAAGAAGAAGAAGAGGAGGAGGGTGAAGAGGAAGAGGAGGAGGCCACACGGACACCAACTGAAACAAAGTATTTCCAAACCAGCACCCAACTCCACCTTGTGAGGCTCCCCAGCATGGCTTCCGAGGAACTCTACGAGGTAACAGCCCCCGAGCGCCGGCCCTGCCCCCGGCCCCGCCGGCCACCCCACCCCACCCGCCTTTTTGTTGCTCTCGGGAGAGCCGGCGGTCTTGTCACCCACACTTGCTGCGGCTGCCCCTTCCCGCTGGGCCCGGCGCCTGCGTGTGTGCCCCCCCGTCCTCCCCCCGCCGCCCCTTCCCTCCCCAGTTTTGCCGGAGGAGGACGGAAATGTGACTGAAAGGAGACGGCAAAGTGTTACCCGTGGCCTGCGCTCTCCCCTTCTCCCTCCAACCCCCCCGTTCACACAGCACTTTGACTCTGGAAGGAGAACGGGGCGGGGGGGAGAGGATTCTGGATGGGGTGAGCAGCGCTGACAGCCGCGACTTGCTCCGGGAGTGAGCACGGCGAAGTGCGAGCCTGGCGGTGTGCAAAAATGCGTGCAAAGCCGAGTTATTGCATGTGTCCGGAGGGGGAGGGAGGGCAAGAGGGGCTTTCCTCCTGGATTGGTGTCTGTACCGAAGTCCTGTGCCACCATCCTGTGCCTTGGCCATGCAGCAAGCTGCGATGATGCAAAATATTAAAATTTAAACTCCTCGGCTCTCCGTGCTCTAACGATACGGTTAAGGTTGCAAGAGAAGCCAAAAATATTCAAAGTTAAGGTTCTGACATGCCATCCTTCGCTCATCACTCGGGAGCTGGTCAAAAAGGGTGTGCTGATGGGAGAGGTTGGTTTGGGGGTGAAGAAGGGAATGAGGTGACAGCCTAACTTTGAATTTCCTGTCTTATGTGTGGCAATTTCACATCCTTGCCCTTAATTGAAAAGCATTATGGCTCTCTTGGATTTAACTTCCTTGTTTTTATTTTCACAAGAAGTCTTCCCTAGGAGTCAAAAGCTGTTGTTGTTTTGGAGCCATTCTTGTCTTCTGGGTAAAGAAGTGGCCACCCAAACCCAAAACTGCTTTATCTCGCAGTTAATGTACATCCAGGCAGTGTTCTATCAAAAATGTTTGTATCCAGAGGCTGAAAGGGTAAGGTCAAAGGGATACAGGCAGCTTGCAGGACACTTGACAGAACAAGATGTCTTACTGTACTATTGGTGCACGTGTGTTTCCCGTTAATGCAATTACATTTGTGTTGCTGTGGGTGAACACACAGGTAGAAGCCAGTGAAAGGTGCCCTAGGTGGGCTTACATTTTAAGCAAGTTGACTGCCGAGAAGAGGTGCTGAACTGATAAGGTAGCAGACTGAAGGCCTGTATTCCCAAGACAAGATAAATCATGGCCAATTGCTTTGGCAAGTTTCCCCATCCTCATAGTATGGCTTAAGCCAGTCTTGAAGGGATCTCGCCTGGAAGCAGGAGAGAAATTTAGAGACCGGTCTGTGTGTGACAGGATTGCCAACAACTTGCTTTGACTTTGGATGAAGTTCTGTTGGGTTTGTGGTCTTGGACCCGTAGACTGTTCTGTGGCCAATACTTGTTCTTTGTGTGTTGCTGTGTTTGATCAAAGACAGAGAATGGGATATCAATTTTGATGGGTATAGGAAGTGACCAGAAGAACTGCATTTGCTGGATATTGGGATGAGGTTTAGGGTGGCCACTGCTCATTACTCTTCTTGGTTGTTAAAATGTTGGCTTCTGGAAAAGGCTCAGTAGGTTGTTGAGCATGGCTGTTCTCACTGGGCAGGCAGCGTGTGTAGTCTGCTGAGCAAGAACCTCTTCTGCAAAATGCCTGAAGTTGATAAACTACTTTTTAATTTTAAAAATCAGACACATTCTTTATTTGTGTAAGTGCAAAGTTTATGTACATGTGGTCAAGCTGTCTTCTTTGCTACCTTTATTGTTTTCTAAATTGCTGTTCATTTTTGACAAGTTGTGTCTTGTAGCGAAATTTATAGCCATGACTGAAAAATTATAAAATAATAAGTAACTAAAATGTAGTGAACACTAATTTAGGAAGTGTATAACTGCAGGTTGACCTGATACGATGACTATTAGTTAATTTAAACCCTTCTGTGAACTGCCCATGTTGTTAACTGGGGGTTTACTTCTGTTTCATGGATATTTTCTTCATGATTAATACCATACAATGTTCTTTGAATCTGGTGATTGAAATCCAGTGCCATTTGTTACACCTTTGTCTTTCTTTCTGAATCTTGATCTTGTGTCTCAGTCAAAAAAAGTGTATAATCTATTTGCAATTGTTAGACAAAGTATGAATACCAACTACTCCTGCTGATGTGTCATGGTTCTTCCAAAATGCAAATGAGAAATCCTCTTATAAACAATAAAAATTATGGCAAGTTCATTTTAATTTTTTTCTTTTTTTTTTTAAAAAAAAGAAAAAAAACACTTTAAGGAAAAAAAAAAAGTCTTTTTGTATTCATTTGTTGTTTGTGGGAGGGAAGGAGCCAAACTGTAAGCGGGTGAGGTGGAAAGATTGAAACCNTTTTAATTTTTTTCTTTTTTTTTTTTAAAAAAAGAAAAAAAACACTTTAAGGAAAAAAAAAAAAAGTCTTTATGGATTCATTTGTTGTTTGTGGGAGGGAAGGAGCCAAACTGTAAGCTGGTGAGGTGGAAATCAGAGATTGAAACCTTGAAATACATTGCTGGGCTGGAAGAATGACATTGCTGGGCAGCCTGTACATCCTGTATGTCATTCATTCCCAATCACTGTAGAGGTTGTGGTGATGGTTACCTGCGTTTTTGAGGCGGAGAGAAGATTTGAAGAAAATATGAAACTTTCTTTGAAAAGTGTTGGGGAGTCTCTTTTTTCCTAGATGGAAAGTGAAACAAGTTGTAATGTTGCCAAGCTCCATGGGTGAGGTGAATAACATAGTTTTTCTGTTTGTTTGATTCTTCAAGTGACAATATGTTGGTGAGGTAGACAAATATAAACTGGTGAACAAGACAGGTAAAAGAAAACATATGAAAAGGTGCCATTGGGAGTTGTTTCCCCCAGATTTGTTTCAATAGGCATTGACATCTTACAGCATACTTCTTTGTGGATGCCTGCTGCCATCTGCATTACTGTGGCTTTTGGAAAGTCCTTTGTACAACTGCTTGGGCAAATAGTAGGGCTACTTTCTTTTACACTGTGACAAGTTTGCTTTGCTTTACTGACTGATTCCCCTCTCTGAAAGATTGTTGCTTGTTGTCATCATCTTCACTGGAGTGATTAGAAATGGAGTACCCACCTCAGTTAGAAGGTTTTTTTGGAAGCAAACTATGTTTACTTACTCTGCAGTCAAATCACTTGATCTCCTGTGGCAGACCCTTGCAGTGATGTCCAGGACTGAAGTCATCCTGAATTGTGGCTGGCATGATAAATTTGTTTGATGAAGTGTGGAAGTGATCCCACTTTGTACTAAGTGCAGTGGAAATACATTGAAGTTCTTTGCGTGTTGGAGGTTGTATCTAATCAAACAGCCGAGTGTTTCCATCTTTCCTCTGACAATTACTGGTACAACTGATATATGCAGCCCACTGGATCCTGTTTACGTAACTGTAGTTAGACCTGTGCCATGATTGCTACTCATATCAAAGCATTTTTATTGAGTTTTACCAAGAAGTAAGCAAGACTGTGAACTTTGCAAGTACATCAGTGTCTTCACTCTGTATTTTCACCTTGGTATTGCTCGTAAAGCTACCATTTTTAAGGTGACTTTATTGATTGCCATGGATACATTTGAAGTCCTGTAGTTCAAAATTGTGTATTTTGGTATGTTTTATAGAATGGAAAATGTTTGTTTTAATTCTTTGAGTGTCTTGTAAAATACATGTGCAGGTATTTTTTTTTGCATCCCAAAGTCTGGAATTCTCAAGGTGATACTTCATGTCCAATGCTGATTCAGTGGTTTTGGTTTTATTTCTAGAATTAAAGCATTTCACATTAAATTATACAGATACAGTAAAATTACAAACTGAAACTAATTTTAGGAGCCAATGGCTGAAGTTCTATGGCCTTGCATCAGGCTATATGTCAAGTTTGATCACCTGATAAGTGAGACCTAAAGACACTTATTCTATAAAAATTTAAACTTTCTGCATACAGTATTGGGCGGAAGTAAAAAAAAAGTGATGCCTTGGGCTGTTCTTCGGCTACTGTGCTAGTTTTTGAAATGATAGAGTGTAGAAAACTGATGGAGAAATGCTGTCATTTAGTTGAAAATTTGATATTGCATGGGAATTACCCACATAAAACTGAAGTTTATCTCTCAACCCTGGTAACACTGCAGTGATCAGATCTTCATCATATTTTGCATGCATTTACTGGAAGGTCTGAACATTTGTTTTGCTGAGGTTAACTGAAAGGGTAAATCCAGTCTACAGTGTGCAGCTTGGAGTTTGTTTTAATTTATTTTGTCTATTTGTTAATAAGAATTGCTATTAACAACAAATTGGAGTTGCCTGTTTGGGCAACAGACATTTTTTTTCCTCATTGAAATTGGTTGTTTTAATTCAGCCTTCTTTCAGAAAGTCCATAATATCTTGGGATGTGTCTTTGGCTGCTTATTTCTGATGTGCTGATTTGGAAGATCTTGGTTAAACATCAGTGACACTTGTTCATAAAGGGGGTCTTACAGTTCTTGAGCTGTAATGCCTGAATCTTTCTGATTTTATTTTGACAGTAAGTAGTGCAAATGTTACTGCATGTTTCAAAAGAGATAAGACTAAGACTTGCTTGACTAGCCCTTGCTAACCAAATAAGACTAGAAATTTACATCAGACCTGTTTGCATTGCTTCCACCCCTTTGAAACTGTACATTTGACTTAAAATAGAGTTGAGGATTAGATATTCATCTCTTTCTGCTGACTTTCACCTCTTTAAACCAGAGTGTGAATGTAAGAGCACTGCAGAAGTGGAGCCGCCATGTTCAGTGCAAGAAACTTGGCTTTTTTCCATGTTCTTTGACACTGCTTTTCACCAGCTTGAGTTATCTCTCTCACCTCCTGTCCTAAAGCTCCAGACAGAATTGAGGAGGTCGAGCGTCCCATCTTCTACGGCCACTGAGGAAATACCTGAGCTCCTGGGGGTTTCTCTGGTGTGCCCTGCTTTCTGCAGTGCCACTGGCCTGACATGGCTTTAGTGGCTGCTCCCAGAGTTCAGGCATCTGTGGCCAAAGGCATTAAAATCTGATGAGGTCCTGTACAGGATTGCAAATGGTTCATAGATAAGATTTGTTAGCATTTTTCATGCATTCGTTTATACATACATGTATATGCCATATTTTTCTGTGTAATTTGCTTCAAATTGCCCATGTCTATCACAGAAAGAAAGGATGGAAAAAAAGGAGGAAGCAGGAGAGAGGGAGAGATGTCCCATCCATAAGGCATGTGAGGCTCTGATAATTCTTACCTTTACAGTCTCTGTCTTTCACAGCAGACTGTGATTTCATTTCTTGAGTCTTTTGGTCAATTGGCTAAAGTGGTGCCAGTCACGTTTAGAGTTACAGAATAATTACTTCCAACTTACAAGACTACTATTGCACAAGGTTGCTCCTGCTACGCTGACGTTCAGTACCTTTTGAATGAGGATGAATTACTGGACACAAAGGACTTAATGAGACATGCTACAGCCCGTTGTTCCCCAGGAAGGTTGGTGTAGCTGGGGCAGCATCACCAATGGCATGTCCCTCTGACTGTATGTGCAAGGTGAAAAGGGATGCACAAGCCTCTCCTTGTTAACTTCTTTTGTGCCTTTGAGGTCTTGAGTGGCTGTTTGGCACGTGATAACCTTATTTGTCAATAAATACAGGGTTGTTGGGTTTTTTATTTGCCTCTGAGTTAAGCAATAATAATTCCCATATTAAATATACCATGTGCTTTCTTTGGCAGTTGTTGCTAGCCCAGAAAATATCTTAAGAAAAGGAAGTCCTGTATTTTTCATTATCAAATGGATTCTCCCACATCATAGTACTTCTCTAAGAAGAGCCTTTATTTATCTGATTTTTGATAGTCTTTAAATATTTACACCAAGAATTTCATGTTCTTTGAAATAATTTCTTTGAATTTCTCTCCTTACTTGAAGAAAAAGGAAATTCACATATTACTGGTTCAGAACACTATAAAGGCAAGAATATTTACTGTCTTCATAAACATCCTCAAAAGATTTACATATATCCCTTAATGGTGACCTGCTGTAAATCTTTTTCAAGAAATCTATGAATATGTATGAATACAGAAAATGGATATGGAAAAAAAAATTAACCATAGATTTACATTTTTAAATGATTTCCAAGTCACTTTGCCAGCATAAAATGCAAAATAAGGCAACTATTTATTAAACGTCTTAGTTTTACTGAATAACACAACAAAGTAACTACCATAACTATCAGTTATGTTGTGATTCTTCAGTGAGGCTTCACATTTTATAATCACACTTCATAAAATCAATCAGTACAGCTCTGATCAAATCTTTCTTCTTGGCCATGCTATATCTGATGGTTTGTTTGTTTCATTTTTTGTTTGTGGGGAAAGATAAGGTATGTATTTTAAGTGGCCTAACCACATTTGTAGTTGTGCCTCTCCAACTCTTCTGCCCCCACAGTTTCTGAAAGTTTCACTGCTTTTGAGGAAAGCAAATCTTAATGTTCAGTCTTTGCTGTTTGTCATAGTAGCATCTGAAAAATCAAACCCCAGGGTTTGGGTTGTTTTTTTGTGGGTGGTTTCTTGGAGTATCCTGAATGAATAGGGAAGGAAGGAGATGTGCTTTTTTTCTTTTTTGCTTTTTTTTTTTTTCTTGAAGTAATTGTCATTTTCATTTTGCAAAGACATTTAACTACTTCTTCAAGCATTTCCACTTCATGTAAGACATTGGTTTATGAGAATCTGCATAGTTTAGGCAATAATGAAAAGTTTGGCTTTAATTTGAGGATGCCACAGTTTAAAGCAAATTATGGGAAATACGTTGTGATGTGTTTATCACAGAAAAATGGCAGGTGTACATTTTGTGAATATGTGTGATGGGGAAGCATTAAGGTACATTCTTAAGAGTGTTGAAATGAATATATCTTAACTCCAAAATACTTCCCTGACACAGTGATGCGTTGAATGTTGCATTTAGTGGATATTCAGAAGTTTATGTCTTTTGAAGTTCTTTCCATAAACCTGAGTTCTTCAATGCAACATGGTCTGCAGACTGATAACATTTTTGTTACCAGTAGTAATGTAGATACACGAAGTGTACAAAACAATTCAAAGTAACTTTGGAAAAGTTAGCTGTATTATAGTTTGGCTGGCTGCTAAATCAGGCTCATTTGTTGTACTTTGATTTCAGCACCTGATTTGCCCCAGTTATATATATGTATATAAAATATAGCTTGTGCTAGCACAGCATGACTCTTGCATCATATTTGAGTGGCTAGGTGCCTCAGAAGGTTAAAACCAAACTCATGAGAATGTAAGGCTATATGTACTGACACAAAATTTTCTATCCAATTCAGCACCCTGATTCCTATCACAGATCTGTAATGTCCTACTGTGGGGGGAGGGGGGAGAATGGGAAACGTGGCACAGCAGTAATCATCAGGAGCTTTCATGGTTACTTTTGTTGGGACCAAGGCAGATTTCAGCCTTGGTTATGAAATGCTGGCAGCATGACCTGAGTTCCCTGGAAGACCAGAGCCCACCTTCAGTCCCTGTGCATGTCTGCTGGGGGGTTGCAGCTGCAGGCTTGGGCAAAGGTGGGCATGTCTGCAGAAAGAGCAGTGCCGTGCATGTTTCTGTTGATCCTGGCAGGGTGTGGTAAGCAGTATGGTGTGACTGCCAGGTCACTCACTCGTCTTAGCACAGTAGTTAGTCAGGCTCAACTGTCATTGTTTCTCTTCAGACAATATTCTAAATACTTGCTGGGGTCTTGTTCAAATGGTAGAATTTAAGGTGTTTGCACCAGTCTTGTCTGAGTCATAATCACTAAATACGTTGCTGCTCCTGAGCAATGTATTAACTTGAACTGTAATTTTCAAGAAGAGGATGTTAGCGTGATCAACCAAAACAGCAACACCAACTCTGAGTGAAATCTGAAATAATCAGCAGTGTACGCTTTAGATATCAGCAAAGTCTTCAGTGCAGACTTCACGTGCTTAAAGTCTGTATGCCAAAATAAGGCCTAGCTAACTGCTTTGTGTGAGTAGACTCCTAGTCTAGAAAAATCTAGAGAGAGAAATATGACCAGAGAATAAAACAAATTGTAATGGCATGTGGAATAATAATTCTAAGAATTAATTTCATTATTTAAAATTAATACTATTTTGTGAGACTTAACTATGAACTATAGTAGATTGTACTGGAGCATAATCTTTTTAAAATTGGGAAGATTGATGGAAAACTTTTCCTTAAAGAGTTGAGTTAAAAAAAAAAAAAAAAAAAAAAAA
>NDXB01011326.1:2676-15810 GCA_002631895.1 Agapornis roseicollis | reverse complement strand
CATAAAAAAGTGAAATAAAAAAAAAAAAAAAAAAAAACAAACCAACAAACCAAACCAAAAAAAAAACAGATTTTTTTTTCTCTGTAGGTTTTTAGCCAAACAGGAGCTCTATACTCTTGGATGGGCCTTCGTGTTTTCAACACTGGAACATTTCTTCTTCCTTGCTTGGGTCACAGATAAGGACCAAACTCAATCTTTGATTAACAGTGCTTTCTAAGAACAAAGAAACAGAAAGACAATAAAAGCAGTGATATTTACACCAGACTGAGAACCTTGAGCTTTTTAACTTAGTCTACTTTTTGTGGAATTAGATCGGAAGTTATTCTAAATAGATGTATTCAAAGCAACTCGACAGTTATTTGAGTGAGCATTTCCAGTTAAACAATTTCTCATGCTTCCTCGAAGTGATGCCATAGAGCTTTTTCCTCTGGAAGACTGATGAGGCGCCCTCAGGAACAGCTCACCATCATCCTTTGCAGCTGAAGGGATAACTAGATGTCCAGATATTCCTAAGGGCAATAGAAGTTCTAAATTAGTGCAGTTTTAGAGAAATCAATCAACTTTCAGTTACGATATAGTAAGGTCAAAAGTTTCAAAGTTAAAATTCAAACTGTCAGTGCACACCAGGGTCTTTACAGTGTATGGAAATCGCTAGAGAAAGTTAGAGCCAAGCTCACAAATTATTCTCAAATTCTTCTTTCCTTTGTGTGGTTCACATGCTTAGTGTTATGTACTTTGTGTATTGATCTCATAGCATCAATCAGATAGTAATGGGTATGTGTTAAGTGGGAGAGTAAGGGACACTTCTCTATCTATCTTTTTAATCTGGAAAAAATGTCCATTAGACAATGTAATACAGAATGCTAGGATGAGTTCACTGTCATATGACTTTTGAAAGGCATGACTTCCAGAGAATTAACACTGGAAAAAGCTGTATTTTTACTCAGTTGTCAAGAAATCATGATCAGTAACAACAAAGATTTTTTTTTTTTTTCCCTATGCTGATCACAAATANTTCACTGTCATATGACTTTTGAAAGGCATGACTTCCAGAGAATTAACACTGGAAAAAGCTGTATTTTTACTCAGTTGTCAAGAAATCATGATCAGTAACAACAAAGATTTTTTTTTTTTTTTCCCTATGCTGATCACAAATAAGGTAGTGTCCTGTTTGGAAAGATCCATCAGTGTTTCAGATTCCGTTTCACTCATGCTAGAGCTATCTCTCTTGTATAAGGGTAGCTCTTAAATTGATTTGTTTTGTCCCACATTGTACTCATCAGATCTCCTGCGATTTGTGTTTTATTTGTGCATTTCATTTCCAGCTATCCAAGAATAAAATATTAGGTTTTGAATGAGACGATGAAAGTTATCATATTTAAAGATGATTCTTTAAAATGTAGCATTGTAGGAGTATTGAAACAGTGCATTGAGCAGTTTTTGAATTGACAGCTTATGGCTATGAGTACAGAAACCAATGGACATGAAGGACTACTACTCCATAAATCTTTAAAACCACACAAACATGAGGTCTTGCTCATTTTTTCATCAGCAGGATACATGCATTGTAACTATATACAAACTATGCTATGCTTCTCTACTTTCTTATCAGTAAAGATATAATACCAGGGCTGTTTGACTATTGGATTTTTTTAAGAAAAGCCTTGTTGAGATAAATCGTTAAAATGCCTTATCTTTAAAACCAGTTCTTTACAAGGATCAATTTCAATTTTAAGTTCAGTTTTGCCTTGAAACTGGTATAATGCAGAGCAAGCATATTGGGTAAGTCTGTGTTTTTGGAGGTTTCCTCTGCTGCCATTAGTGACAAAACATGAATTTAGTAAGACAGAACAAGCACAAGGACCTCATATGGTTTCTGTCCCCATGAATGTTAGGTCTTGATCCACCCATGGTGACAGATTAAGCTACTTTTATTTGTTTATACCTATTCCTATGTTATTTTCCTCCATTTTTCAGATAAAAATGTTTGCTATGCTCTAGTTCTTCATACCTTTGGATACTCTTGAAAAGCAAGGAGTGATAAACATCCGTCATTGAAGTTACACTTCAGTAGCGTTTGGTTTTTTTTCTGTGCAAGTGAAGGTGTAAGTTAGTCATTGTTTACTGGTATTGGTCTGTGAAATGAAGTTCCTGTTTTAATTGCTGTATGTTATTTGAATATATTCAATATTAATTGAATTACTCAACATTGAAAGTCCTTACTCAAGTAATTACAACCTCATTTATTCTAAAGAATTTAATCTTCTGCACTTGAACATATATATTTTTAATCAAAGCTATTAAATGTAACAAAATGATTCCTTGCATGAATAGAAAATATTTCTCTTTATTATGACACCAGTAAAAACGTCCTTTGACTTTTTTGCTCGCTCATGATGGATGTTTTTATAAATAATGGGAATTAGTTAATCAGTATCTTGACCTATATATATACATTCATGTATTTATGTGATTTTGTTCTTTCCATTAGTAGAATAATGCTTTTTTTGGCTTTCTTATATTTCTTCTATACACTTGTTTATGTTTATGAAGCTTGAACTAAGATGCAACTAGAAGCGATTAATTTTGGGGGAAGGATTTTAGATCTTTGTATGCTAATTAAAGTCTTAAAGTATACTGAGATGTAGTAAATTATGGGAAGTGGAAGAAGAAAATAGTCATTGGACTGTGAAAACATAATTTCATGTTCTGCTTTTCACTAAATGAATGCTCTCTTTTCATCTTTTGTCCCTTTTGTCAATTGTTTGAGTGCTACCTTCCCAGTGCCTTCCCAATACCAGTCTCTCTAGTTTTCAGTCAAACCACCAGAAAAATCTTTTTCCATCCAGTTTCTTCAGAAAAGGGCACTTTCAGTGTGGAATTAGTTGTCTAATGATTGTAAAGTAAGGATGATTTTTATTTTTCTGAGCAAGAAACTGGAACCCTGTTATGTAGAGGAAAAAAGGCATATCCTGGTATAACTGCCTTATCTTCCATAGAATGGGTACTGGTTGATCAGGAAAAGTGGAGGATCTCATCATTAGGACACGTGGATACTCTCTTGAAAAATGTCATTCTCTTTCCTCTGTCACAGTCTGGCACTGAGCGTATCACTCAGACTGAATATTTCAGAGGTTATTGCTAATCATTTGCTCATCTCCCTGACAAAGTTTGAATCCCTGTGCCAAAGCACAAGCAGAGTAAAGCCTTTTTTCTCCTCCCTTTTCTCCCCCAAGTAAGTACTGTCAGAACATCTTAGAATAAACACTGATAGGGTCTTGGAGAAAGAAGCTGTACAAGTGACAGACAAACCTGTCTCCCTTTTATGTTGTTGGGTGGTTTGGTTTTGGTGGAGCTAACTGCAGAGAGATATTTAACTAGAATCAAGTGTTATCTTTGATATCCTCTGTAATCAGTGATGAGAGTCATCCAGAAGTCCGTTCAGACCTTCTAAGTAAAATTTCTCTGGAAGGTCAGCAGATTTCATCCACTTTCTCTACAAAGAGGTATAGAAAGGCTAGTCAGGTTAATTTAGTCAGTTAAGTTGAATATTCTTAAATGTGACCTCCTAAGCACTGCAGGATTTGGTTTTAGTTGTTTGGGTTTTTTCCTTTTTCTGCTGTCTTCTGAACCTAAAGGATAATACCCAACTTTTCATTCATTACAGCCTTCCCTTGGGACTGTAAACTGTGTTAGTAGGTGAAAGTTATTAAGGGATTTTGATGTTGAAGTATAAAGGCACAGCACTGAGCTACTATGGTCTGTTTTAAGGTTTGTTAACTGAGTGACAGTAACTGATCAACAAAACTGAAGTTTTGCTTTTAAACCATAACTGTTATATTTTACTTCATTTTACATTCAATCTCAGAAGATGTTTGGGTGGCAGTGCTTTGTAATTGACTTCAGTAGGTCTTCCCTCCAAACAGTCAGCTGTTCCTTCTGATGAGCCAGAAGAGCAGCTCGGTCTTGTGCTAAGAGGATTGGAGAATCAATCTGGCATAATAAAACCCAGCCAAACAAAAAATCCTGCCTCCAAAAATGGTCATTTGGTTGAATCAGTTCCTCAATCTGGTTCAGTGTGTGTCCATGCACATACTTGTCAGGATGATGAAGCAGGTGTGGAAGGTCATTGATGCTGTTGAGCCACCAAGTAATGTCCTCAGACCAGCCTCAGTAAGCGGCCCCTGAGACTTGAGGAAATTTGTGTATACCGACAGCATTTGTGTCAGTTTTCCTCTCTTTCCCTTAATGTGTCTTTGAGTGGTGTGGTATCTAGAAGTTGAGTTTGAAACTTAAACATTAAGGAAGACCATCTATTTCTTGTCAACTTTCAAGTGGGAGTCTGAGGGTTCTGTTTTCTACAACTTAAGCAAATTGAAGTGCTATGGGCCTTGCTTGTCACCACTGCCTCCTTCAGCAAGCCACTCATTCTTTCCCCTTCCTTTGCACTGGCACTGATCTGTGTCACAGGGTCAGGTGAATGCCATTTAAGGAAGGCTGTCTAGCTGAAGGCTACCCAGTGCTTTTGTTGAAATAGTTTGCTGGCAGTTCTCTGACTGACTTGAGGTTGAAATCCAACCACTTCAGAGGTGCCACTTAAAGTAAAGGAGCAGGAATATATGGCATAGTGGAAGGGAGGCAGGAGAAAAATCTGGGTAGATGTGGTGGGTGTTGCAGCAATGGCTTGGCTCTGTTTAAAAAGAAAAAAACAAAAGCAATCCATCCAACTGCATGTTTAATTTTCAGCTGGATCATCTTGCTGGACTGACTTGTAGTGTGGCTGCACAGCTTCTTGCCCTTGGCTTTTGCTGAATCACGGAGCCCATATTCCTGGACTGCACCTTGAGGTCATGCCGCACCTCACAGGAGAGGAGCAGTGCCCCTGAGAAAGGCATTGCCCTGAAAGATGGGGTAATCATGTTCAGAGCAGAAGATGCTGTGCTGTGTAGTTTTAGTAGCTGGTTGGGCTTTCACTTTAACCTGTAAATGGAAAACTCATGTTTGCAACAATTTGGGATTCCAGTTACTTCTCAGTGGCAGGTAACTGCTACTTATTAACAATTCTCTGTGTTTTATTTAAGGATAGCAGTTACAAAGCTTGCTGAAACTTACTGTTACTTTCAGTGTACCATAAGTGATGGATATTTTGCAGCCCTGTAAGCTTGTCTTTTGCCTGCCCACCTTGGTTGTATTATAATTATGGTCTAATGCCAGTCTGGAGATGGGGGTGTGATATACAAACATAGTTAAAAGTATAATCTATTTCTAAGGATTCTGCTTAGTCTTTAAGTTGGCAGTGGGCATAGAGTGGGATGTCTCCTCATAGATGAGCTCCCTTTAAGCTGCATTTCATTTGAAATGCTGATATTCATAAAGATTATTTTAGCCCCTTCAATGGAATTAAACTTCAAAGTATAAATGCTGTCAATATCTATTGGGTAGAAAAACTTACGCTTTAATTACTTTTGGTTTCGGTTTCATGGGCAGGAACAAATTACTTTCACTTTGAACATGTTTATGAGAAGGTGGGAAAACTGATAAGGAGAAAGTAAACTATGTTGCTCTTTAACTCCTTCCAGTATATAAATAAAAACTGGTTAGGAAAGAAAAATATCTGTTACTACTAAAGACTACAAGGCTAGTGATATATTATGGAAGGATTTGGGAACATAGAGCTAGTAATTGAGTGAATTTAGAAAGCAGACAAGTAGTTTAAGTGCCCCAAATCCAATGTTCTTAGTTCTCTCTATGTGTAGGTGACTTATTTTTGTTTATATTAAGTAGAACTATTCTGTGAATTGTATATGTGTAGCTAGTAGTTAATTAAAAAAATATATGGTTTAGTGTGAGGTGTCCCTGCCCATGGCAGGGGGGTTGGAACTTGATGGTCTTAAGGTGATCTGTGAGTATTTCTAAATATTAAACATGATGATAAAAAGAGATTCTGTACTCAGCATTTAAAAGACATTTTTCTCTTATTAAATGATTTTATATACTTACTACAAATGTAGTCCGCATTTGTATGTGGTATAAAAACATAGCATAGAATATTGGTTATTTCAGGGGTGTAGCACACAAAAATTTGGATTGTATGAATGTATATTCAGATGACTCATTGTTTTAACAGGTGCATGTAGCAATAAGTTTAAAAGCTGTACTTTGCTTCTAAACCAGTACAATTTAATGGCATTGCCAACATTGGCATTGATCCTTCCTTTAGTTAAAAATAAAAAACCAACAAAACAAAAAAACCAACCAACCAAACAAAAAAACCACCAAAAAACCCAAACACTCCCCCCCCCAAAAAAAAACCCAAAACCCAAAACCAAAAAAAACCAAACCCCAACAAATTATTAAATAAATAATTTTAAAGTACAAACCAAGATTACAAACAGTTAAAAAAAAATAAAGTTCTGTTGATCATTGTCTGGAAACTCAGTCCAATACATTCCAATTTATGTACTTGCCAATGAAGTATTTTAAGCAAAACCAAAACCAAACAGTGAACACTTTAGACTACATAAGTGAAAATTATTAAGTCAAACAGAATTCCACTGTACCAGTTTTTATTGAGCGCCAGACTTTATTAAGAGCAAAAACAAATTATAAAATCAGGCCACTATTGTTGGCCCTTCCATTTTTCCTTTGTGGTTCGGTTCTGACATTGTTTTAACAGTCAGCCTATGCACCAGGTTTGTTACTTTCAGAAAGCAAGGATAAAAACATTGCATTATATTTTTTTTGTCTATTTGCAAGATACAAGCAATTAAACAAAGTGTACGCTTAAGGATAGGAAGTTGCCTCAGAAAGTTCTGTAAGGTTTGAACTTTCATTTTACAGAGATAAAGGCATAATTTCCTGTGATTTATGTGACAGGGGAATCTTTCTTTAAATATCTAAATGCAAAGAAACTATGCATTATTATTTCAAAGTGATTACATTAGGTGATGGTTAAGAAAATTTTCCTGGAATTTCTAGTATGTGGAGGTCATTCATCACACTTTTCTGAGAATGAGAAATTCTGTTCTGCTCAACTTTATTCTTCTAGCAAAAATGAAATTAAATGAAAAATCACTTCCATGAAAACAATCAGCACAAATAGTTATGATTTTTATTTGAATCTGCTCTGTCCATTAGAGGCCTTGCTACTAATATGCTATCAGTTTTTCTAAAAAGATGATTTCCTAAAAATGACATAATACTGATTTTGCTATAAATATGAAGAAAACAGTTTTGTCTCAAAGTTATATTACTTTAAAACAAAAGTTACCCAGGGGATTTGTAACTCTTACAAAGAAAAGTCATTAGATGTAGGTGTGAAACTGTCAGTGTAGTAAGGAAGAGGTGAAAAATTCAGATGAATGAAGATTCAGAGAAAATGCCGTGAGCACAAGTGGCTACTAGCTGTCTCAATAAAAAGACCATTCATAGTAGATTATAAGGGGCTGGAGCACCTCCCATATGAAGACAGGCTGAGAAAGTTGGAGCTGTTCAACCTTCATTAGGGATTGTAACAATAGTTAAAAAGGGAATGGGTTCAAACTTAAACAGAGGAAGTTCAGGTTGAATATAATTATAGAATCATAGAATAGAATCATAGAATAATTAGGGTTGAAAAGGACTTTAAGATCATCTAGTTCCAACCCCCCTGCCATAATCAGGGACATCCCACAGTAAACCATGCCACCCAAGGCTTCCTCCAACCTGGCCTTGAACTCCGCCAGGGATGGAGCACTCACAACTTCCCTTGGCAACCCATTCCAGTGCCTCACCACCCTAACATGAAAGAATTTCTTCCTTAATATCCAATCTAAACCTCCCCTGTTTAAATTTTAACCCATTAGTCCTTGTCCTGTCACTACAGTCCCTCCCCAGCATCCCTATAGGCCCCCTTCACATACTGGAAGGCTGCTATGAGGTCTCCACACAGCCTTCTCTTCTCCAGGCTGAACAGTCCCAACTCTCTCAGCCTGTCTTCATATGGGAGATGCTCCAGTCCCCTGATCATCCTCATGGCCCTCTTCTGGACTTGTTCCAACAGCTCCATGTCCTTTTTATGTTGAGGACACCACAACTGCACACAATACTCCAAGTGCTCCATGAGACCAGAGTAGACGTGCAGGATCACCTCCTTTGACCTGCTGGTCACACTCCTCTCGATGCAGCCCAGGATATGGTTGGCCTTCTTAGCTGCAAGCATGTGGAAGTTCTTTACTGTGAGTGTGGTGAAGCACTGGAAAAGGCTACCCATAGAAGTGGTAAATGTTCCACCCCTGGCAGTGTTCAATACCAGATTGGACAGAGCCTTGGGCAATCTGGTCTAGTGTGAGGCATCCCTTACCATGGCACGGGAGTTGGAACTAGGTGATCTTAAGGTCCTTTCCAACCCTAAAATTTCAATAATTCTACATAGACACTAGTCATAAACTTTTTATAAATGAAGTTAAAAACAATATGGAAATTCTCGTATTTATTTAGAGCAACAAAATGCGTCTACCAGATAGGGTAAAAATTAATAGTTGAGAAGAGACTAAAACACTGCTAAAAATGTTATTGTATGATTCTTTAAAAAACATGCTGTTGGTCAAAATATTATTGTTCTTTGGTGAATATCTGGATATTATGTTCACAATTTCCAGTGACTTACAAAAAATATTTTTTTATTCTGGTAGGAACAAAGAAATTTATTTATTTTTTTTCTCCAATCTCCAGCAGTCAGGATTTAAAACAAGCGAACATACACTCAAGCAACTAAAGGTATCTAAGGTACTGGGTTTTATATTTTGTTTTAGTTTAATTATTGTAGAAGTGTAAATGAGAGGATGGGCCAGGATATAACATAAATACTAGACTGGACAGGTTGACAAGGATCACAGAAAGAACTGTGGAAAGACTGAAATGAGAATTGCTTAGCAGAAAATTGAAAAAAGCAGAGTCGCTGCTTGCCCAACTGTTTGTGTTGATTAGAATGTGTCTGCATTTATTTCTTTATTTTGGGGGTGAAAGTTTTTGGTTGACAAAGATACTTGTGTCGGTACAGTAAGCTTTCATACTGATGCAGCACTGCATGGTATTCTGATTTTTAAAACCTAGCTCATTGCTAAGTCAACATGGCTCTTATTAAATGTATCTCAAACTGGTTAATTGGCAGATCATAAAGCAATAATAAATGAAGGACATTCATGTTGGATTTCATACAAGTTTTTCATAGCCCATTGCTTTAAGGATTTGGATAATGATCTGGAGGAAAATAGAATATAATCTCTGGTAAAATGCATTCGTGCAAAAAAATGGATGGATTAGTAAGTGCGAAGGATGGTCTGTACTTAGTTAATGGGGATCATTTCAACATATGTTAATATAGAGAAATATATATGTCTAGACAGTAAGATCATACATGTAGAATGGAGACCATACTTTGGAAAGGAGTAGTACAGTGATATGATTCAGTAGCTAAAATGTACAGTGCAGTTTCTTGGTATGGATATAGAGGATCTCAAGTGGAGTTAGGTGTGCTTTTATTTGTTGTATAGCTCAAGTGATGTTATAAAATTATTACATCCTGCTTGAGCTTAAGATGCAAAAAACCCTAAAACCTAGATAAACTTAAGAAGATGCAGAAAAAACATGTCAAGCCTTAAATGTGTGATGCTTAACATGTAAAAGCCTTAAAAACAAGTAAATGAACAAACCCTGGTGTATGGTAAGAGCCTGGAGAAGCTTAGTCTGTTTAATTTTAGCAAAGGGAAGTTTGGGGAGTGAATGACCTATAAGTACTTACATGAGGCAAAGATTTCAGACAGATCAGTCCTTCAGGTACAGTAGGCAATAGTATGATAAAATACAGGAGCCGAAAGCTGAAAGGTGAATTTCTTCTAGAAACAGAAAAAAATATAAAACTGAAGGCAGTTATCTATCAGAACAGCTTATTTAAGAATGTTCTGGATAGGTCATTGAAAACAAAGATGCGAATTTTTCAAAAGATGCCTTTAGTTCAAGCACAATATGATGTCTTGTTGCAGGAGTTTTGGAGTGAAGTTATCTGTTATACAGGAAGACAAACTAAACAGTCATTGTTCACACACATTGTCTACGAAATCTAACAGAAGTGTTTTCATCATAAAAGGCACCCTGCACTCAGTTGTAAAGTGCATCTGTGGTTTTGAAGGGAAGGCTGAAAAGAGAGGGGAAAGGAGGGTTGGAGGTCTGGAGAGAAGGTATAATAAAAATAAGTTTAATTTTTATTTTACGCATGCAGAGGAATTAACTATCAGATCTATTAAATCAAAATATGTGATTACCCAAGTAATGCATACAGCATTTTGAAAGATTTTTACATGATAACTGTGTGAATTAGCAACCAGCTAGGAACAATACCTCGTTATTTGTTAAAGGAGAGACAATAAGGTTCTTCTAGACAGGAAAGAATCTACATTGTCAACAGATGACCTGAAAGTTCGGCTCATTGAAAAGGCAAATATTTTGACCAGGAGAGTAATTCTTTCTGTGGAGCAGTATGAGTTGCCATGCTTAAGCCATACAGCTATTTTTAACTGTGTCACAACTATTGAGCTTAGTCTCCAACTTCATAAACAGTGTAGAAAAGACTAAGTAGGTCTTTCTCTTTGGTGAATGTAGAGGTGAATATGTCAGAATTCCTTTTGGTTGCAGGTTTTGTTTATTTTGTGCAATTTCTGTATTGATTTTAACCATTCGGATGCAGATTTTTGTCTTCTGTTGTCACATTCTGTTTTGTTAAACTCCAGAAGCAATACTGAATTAGAGTAACTGGACAAAAGCTGGAGGTGCATGTAGAATGAACTTTTTTATGATTAAGGGGGGAGAAAGTTAAGGCTCTATACAAAATCCTACTTTCTGCGAATGGCACAGATACAGTTTTTCAGAAGTTCTTGAACACTTCTGTGGTTTAGAAGACTTTATTCCACTTTAATGGTAGTTTTACAGTAGAATT
The DNA here is from genome assembly GCA_002631895.1 of Agapornis roseicollis. NCBI lineage: Eukaryota > Metazoa > Chordata > Aves > Psittaciformes > Psittacidae > Agapornis > Agapornis roseicollis. Next base: position 4,838 of record NDXB01011326.1, on the reverse strand, counting down.
TGAGTTTGATATATAGCTTTTCAGATTGTCTGGATTCTTTCAGATGTTTTGACTTCTTTATAAGAAAATCTTTGATTTCCAGAATTCTAGGTTTTTCTGGTTTGAATGGTGATTTTGTGTACTATGATAAAGGTGTCTGAATTTCTCTAGTGTTATCTAAGAATAAGGTTGTGCCTAAATTATGTTCTGCTAGACTCTTCAGTTCACAAGATGTGTTAGTAATGCAATTAAGATTGTATTGCAAAATATTTAAAGGAATGGAATTCTGCTTTCAAGACCTATGCTTGTCTTAGGTTGAAAATATCTAATTTTTTAAAGATAATATGGTGAAAAATGATACAGCAAGGAAAATCTATTTTAACTTTTTTAAATGGGCATGACTTAGTAGACAGATTTATGCATCTTGGTAGATCTTTGTGGCAATCTCTGGATGTTATTTTATGATATGCCTCTTGAGATTGTGTATTGTGTATCAGTTCTGTATATCTTTGGGACATGCTATAGAGCTTATACTTACTCTGTGTGCATACGTAAGTGTGTACTGCATCCTTTGGGCATAATACAAGCATCTTGCGTCTTTAATTGCCATGCCCTTCCTTGTAATGTGTCTTTGGCTTCTCATGCTCTTTAGGAAAACATGACCAAATAGGAGAAACAACAATGAATTGCACAGAGTTCAGAGCTCTATGTATTTGGGTTTTTTTGCAATTAGCTATTATAGTCACTGTATCTAAATGGTGAAGTTTGGTCAGGCCTAATCTTTCCTTCTTTCCACCACTTCCCTGCACACCATCATTGTGGGGAAATGTAAGGCAGGCACAATATACTACATTTCCTGATAACTTGGTTATTTGGTGTCAGGCTGAGAATAGACCAGATTACCTTTGAATATTATTCATGGAAATAAACTAGGAAGTGAAATCACACACACAAATATTCCTTATGTCAAAGCACATTTTGGTAGCTCACCATAACTTTTAAAATAACTAATAACAGAATCATAGAATTCCAGGTGGTTGGAACCTGAGTCTTAAGGATCTTAAGGTCCTTTCCAACACTAACCATTCTATGATTCTGTAACCTCAAGGATCATCTTGTCCAACCTTTCTTGGCAAAGCATGATCTAGAAAAGATGGCCGAGCACCTTGTCCGTCTGAATCTTAAAAGTGTCCAACACTGGGGAATCTGCCACTTCCCTGGGGAGATTATTCCAATGGATTGTTCTCATTGTGAAAAATTTTCCTCTTGTGTTTCAGTCAGAATCTCCTCAGGAGTAACTTGTGCCCATTACCTCTCATTTCCAAAAAGGGATGTTTTCTTTGTAACCACCCTGTAACTATGGACAGAAATATGGTGGTAAGCTCTCCCCTGAACCTTGTTTTCTCAAGGCTGCACAAACCCAGCTCTCTCAGCCTCTCCTCTCATGGCTTCCCAGTCCTTTGATCATCTTTGTGATCTGTCTCTGGCCCTTCTCCAGCTTGTCCACATCTTTTTTACATAGTGGGAACCAAACCTGAAGACAGTATTCCAGGTGTCACCTGAGAAGAGCTGAGTAGAATGGGATGATGACTCTGCTGGTGACGCCCATGTTGATGCAACCCAGCATCCTCTTGGCTTTCTTTACCACAACTGCCTACTGTTCTAAAACGTTTAGTTTGTCATCCACCAGGACCCCCAGATCCACAGAACTGCTCCCCAACCAGCTTGATCTCAGCCTGTGCTGCATTCTTTTATTGTGTTTTCCCAGGTGTAAGACCTTACACTTGTCCTTGTTGAACTTAATAATGGTTACGCCATTATTCCAGCCTATCCAGGTCATCCTGCAGGGTGACTCTCCCTTCCAAAGTATCCACTTCCCCCTTCAGTTTGGTATCCCTGGTAACTTGGTCAGGGTACATTTGTTCCTATCTGGATCTGGAGAGAACTTATGAAGATATTAAACAAGTGTTTGGCCCAAAATGGATCCCTTGAGGATCCCACTATTGACAAGTCAGTTGTTTTTCAGCTGGAAAAGGAGGTATTTGCCACAACCTCTGGGTGTGGCCGGTCGGCCAGTTCCCCACTACCGCACACACCACTTGCCTAGACCTATCTAATTGACAAGTTCAGACTTGTCTATTTTGACCCTCTTTAGAAAGACTACTCGACTGATGCAAAAAAAA